>JAMLFT010008300.1:0-13835 GCA_026544285.1 Pachyrhizus erosus | reverse complement strand
CTACATATTAAACAACATTTTTTTAAGTATTTTTATTTAGAAATCAATTAATTAAAAATCACTTTAAAAATAATTTTTTTAATAAAAGTTGACAGTGTGTAATTATATAACAACTAATAACATTTAAAAAAAAAAAAACCTTCCCACTGTCGGTGTATTTCATGTTAAATTATTACTTTATTAGTTACATTTTCGTGTAAATATTTTTATAGTTTTAGTTTCTATTTTCTTTTAGAGCGAATTATGTTCCTCTATCTTAAAATTAGGCAAAATCTATCTTTCCATCAATTCTCTTCTGCTTAAATTCTCAAATTCTCTTTTCTGATTTCTATAATTAACATTTTTTTAATACATTGATATTATCGCTAACAGAGATTGTAGTTGAAGTTTTGCCATTTTTACCATAACAATTTGCAAGTCTTGAAAATCTCAAAATTTGCTTAATGCATCGTTAATTTTGAGCTTTTGACTGGAGCCAAAAAGAAATAAGAAAATGAAAGAATGACAATGAACAAGTATTAGGATACACCTATTTTTCATGTTCAATTGACGCCCTAATCTAGAACGCACCTTATACTTCTACAACATGATGTTCTAAAATGTTGCCTAAAATTTTTAGTGGAATGAAATGAGGACATAAAAAAGCATTATTAAGCCATGATATGATTCTTTTTGCAGTAAGTCCTTTACTAAAAGAAGTTCAAATAACTTGCTTTCATTCCATTGCATGATTATCTGTTTTTGTCAAAAAAAAAAAAATGCTGAACTACATGCCAAAAGCTAAAACACAAAATGAAAAGACTATGATAGTTATAGTAAGAAAACTGATTCAGTTTTGGACGATGTGAAGTAAAAGGTCTACTTCAAGGAATTAACTTACACACAGAGTTCCGGTTACCAGAGAAGGGCACAGAGATGGACCAACTCAAAACATTATTGTTCCTTTCAAGCACAGTGAATATTGGAATTGAAAGTTGAGTGTATTACATAAAGGGGAATCAAATTAACAAATGCAAATGTCAAATATGGACATCAAGAGATGTTCAGTTCAAAATTCAAACATCTTTAAGATTATAAATTATTCTGTTTGTCATTCAGTACTCTTTAGTATCAGAAAAATTCATCACATTCTAAAATGGCAATAAAAAGATACTCCTTAAACAAAAGCTTTAGTGCATGAAGAGCTGCGGTTAAAAATCACATCTACAAAACTTTAAATAGAACCATGCTAAACTGTCCAATATGTAACTAGTTGAATAGGCTCCATTTCTTTGCGTTTTTGCTTCCACAGGGAGCAATACAACCATCTAACCACTTTTTACCAAAACATAAAGTACAGATTACGATCTTTTGTTTTCCTCAAATTAATCCAATTATCTTCTATTTCTTCCAGATAGAAAAAAGGCAGAAGCTCTTCGACGTTAACTTTTTTTTTTTTTTTTTTTTTTTACTTACGTGCCACATAGGAAAGAACATGAAACAGAAAGTCTTTATAAGCCGTCTGACAAGGCAACAGAACGCCTGGCTGAGTTACGTCAGCTTGTGACCCAAGTGGGGGCAACAAGGTGATGGAACAGTTCTGTGGCTTTGCTGGGTTGGGCTTTGCTGCATTGTGTTGGCCTGCCCATTCTAAGTTGAGAGTTGAATCGTGGGGACTTAAAGCGAAGGCATAGGTCTCCTGGTTCCTAGATTGGAGGGCACAGCGTGAGGCTGGTTTCACAGAGCAGCGAATACCTCCCACTCTTGACAGTGGAGGGATAACAGGCTGCTGCATGTACAGCCCCACAATGGCCTGGTGAGCCTAGTTGCTTGGACCATCACTTTTTCTTTTTCTTTTTCTTTTTTTTTTTTTGAGATTTGAGGTTGATTAAGTTGCAATTAATGTACTTACTGTGGAGAGCCAAGTGCCATATGCCACATTTTGATTCACTCAATATCTCCCCGTCTCGCATGATAGCATTTTCTTGTAGTTTTTCTCATTGTTACCTGCCCACAACAACAATATAATGTTGAACGTTTCATAAGAATTTTCAGAGGTAAAAACCTTGCACTAAGTTTTTTCACCTTTGCGTAAAAAATACAAGATGAAGGTTTGGTTGTAATTAGATGAACACCTATGGTTTCTGTGTCTTTACTCAAATTTCAAATTGAATAGTTGGAATCAAAGTCTAATTTAAGAAAATGGTAGCAAATGACTCGGTATCAAATTTAATTAACATTGAGGATAAAAAACTATTTTACTATGCATTAGTCACCATTTTCATTCTGTTACAGCCAAACATAGCACCAAGTCTTATTTCAATTGACAGAAGATCTTTATTCTGAAGTAAATGTGACAGGCATCACCAAAGGTTTCAGTTTCTCATTGTGAGTTCATGTGACAGGCAAAGGATGATATGTAACAGGAATCAAGAATAGATAATCTTTTCTTCTAATTGTGACTCCAAACTCCTCACTCATGTCTAGTTCTCAACTTCTCATTCCACTTGGAAGCTTCCAATCAAAGTGATACAGCAACATTGCATGGGCTACTTCTATAGTTCTCAAAGCAAACGTGCTTCCTGGGCATATCCTTCTTCCAGCACCAAAAGGAATGAACTCAAAATTACTCCCTTTGTAGTCAATAGTGCTATCAATGAACCTCTCAGGATAAAACCTCTCTGGTTCAGTCCAATAATTTGGATCTCTTCCAATAGCCCAAGCATTGACTATGACCTTGCTTTTGGCGGGTATGAGACAACCATGTATCTCACATGTTTGACCACATTCTCTTGGAAGCAAAAGAGGAGCTGGAGGGTGCAACCTCAAGGTCTCTTTCACAACTAGTTTCAAATAACTGAATTCATTGATGCAATTTTCATCAATCTTTCTTTTCATACCTAATACCTCTCTCACCTCATCTTGTGCTTTCTTCATTACTCTTGGATCGTTTACCATTTCATCCATTGCCCAATCTATGGTTGTTGCTGATGTCTAACCTCCAGCACCAAAAATGTCCTGAAAAACAATTTATCACTAAAGTAAATTACGGTGATACCTCTTAAAATTTTGTCAAATTCACCTCCATACCCTCACGTTTTTACCCCAAAACTATCACCCCCTTAATTATTTGAAGACACCCCTGTAGGCTTTTAGGTTACATTGACACTCCCTGTTACCCAAGAAATACGTTAAACCGTAGCCCCTATTAGGGAAATTGGTGTAATCTTTAAAAAAAGTAGGGAAGTCATGTGTAATCACAAGAAATCTTAGAGGATGTTAGTGTAATTTACTTTTATCAATAAGATTAAGATAGTGAAAGTATGTTTAAAGAGATAAAGGACATGCTGCAAGATATACGGCAAATATTTCACTACATCAAAGATCTCATAAGTGAAAATAAAGTTATAAAGGGGCAAGTAAACAAACATATTTACCATACTAATTCTACTGTAGTAACAAGTATGAACAAGATTATATTTATGAAAGAATATACAAGAGGTTAATATCCTTACCTGAATTATGGCCTTGATGTTGTTTTTAGTTAAGGAAAAACCCGCTTGCTACCATCCTCATACTGTATGAGCACAACTTGATCCAGTGCTTCACTTTGCTCACCCTTGGCTTTTGACGTTGCCACTTTATGATCATTGATGATGTTTTCCAATATCTGATCATTGCTCAAGCTTAGGCCTCATGCCAGTGAGATGTTGAAGCCAAGTAGAAGAAGGAAACAAATCTACAATGTCAAAACCTCCTGCAACTTTTATTGGTTCTTTGAGCACTGAAATTTTTCTTGGTTTTTGCTTTGATTGCCGAAGGCTGCCTTTGAAGCAATTGTATAAATTGATGTAAGTACTGCCTGAGTGAGGTTGATGGGGGATCCTTTCTGTGAAGCAATCCATTTGACAAGATTGGAGAGCTCTTCTCTAATTGGCTGGTATGAGTTGACACGTTTTAGGCTTAAAAGCTCCAATATGAAAATTTTTCTTAGCTGCCTCCAATAATTGCCATAAGGAGCAAAAGAAAAATTTGTGGAATTGTAAGACATTATTTCAGAAGCTAGCACACTCGGGGGATGAAATGACAGTAGCTGAAACTTCTCCAAGTTGAAGATGCATCACGGGTCCATATTTTGAGGCCAAGTCTCTTAATTTTTTATGGGGTTGAGAACAAAGCAGATTGTATATATTTCCTATAATAGGTAGCTTTCTAGGCCTATGGGGCATGTTACAAGATGTGCCATCAGCTTTCTTGGGTTTCTTTCCTAATTTTTGAACTACAAGGGTTGTGAAGACAAAGGAAATTAAAACTAAAAAGTAGAAGAATAGTAGAGCCATGGAAAACTAAGAGTTGTATTGTTAGTCTCATAGTCTGATCCTACTGGTGTCTGTTTATATACACATTGCTCAGCGTTCTCCTTGACAACTTGTTAACTTTAATTTTTGTTTGGGACACTATCATCTTCTTCAGTTTCTCCTATACTTTGGAATGTTATGCTCCGTGTTATATTTCTTCTCTATGGAAGTGTCTGCTATTTTAAATTTTAAAACTAGTTCCGTTTAGTTCTGTGAAGACGTTATCTGTAATTCAAAAGAAGAGGACAAAAGGTCCTCTTTCATGAGTAAGTCTAAGGAAAATAAGGGCAACAAGGTGATTTATTGGAAATATCTTATTTTATGAGTAATTATGATACTCTGTCAGTCTAAAAAATTTTGTCAGTGCAACAAATTGAAAATTATCCTAGATATAAGTTTTAAAATAATGATTTTAACAGTTACTCATCTTCAATTACACAATAATCCATAATTGGATAAAAATGTAAAAAAAAATATTTTAGTTGTTAGTATACTTCAATTAAATTCTTACTTTATTGTTTAAATTTTGATATTGTTAATGTGAAAATTTTCATAAATAATCTAATTAGAAATTAAATTAGATATGATTTTTAAAATAATTATTACAAAATTTAATAATTTTTAGTTGTATAACAATTCATGATTAGATAACATTGTAAAAAATAATTGTTCTAATGATATATTTAGTTTAGGAAAAAAAATAAAAATTAAAAAGGAAGGAAATTAAATGAAAAATAAGATAATTTTTTTATATGTATTATTAATAAGAAATGGAAAGTGAGATAATAATGAAGGAAGAAAAACGAATGAAAATATATGTGTGTAAAATAACATAAATACATTAAATAAAAACTGACATGTTATACAAATTAAGGTATTTTTATCTCTGTATGAAAATAAAATTGAAATAGGACTCATGTGCAGGCTCCATGTCATCTTTTGTAGTGCTTTGCCACATGACAGAGCGATTAAGATTCCTTTCTTATGGATCCTTCCTCTCTCCATTCGTCAAAACAAACAAATCATAGGTGTATTCCAAATAAATTCTTATTTTATGAATCCATTTTTTATATCAATCTAGTTTGATCTACATATGATTCTAATTCCCAAATCTTTTGAAATTATTTGATCATTTAAATTTTATGAGTACATGGATATTATCACTCCCACACCCCACACGCCAAAGCCTGTAGTTTACGTTTGTCATTTTTACCACAAAACAGATCGAACAAAACAGATGCATGCTATTTTTATTATACAAATAACTTTTCTAGGCTTGAAAGTTTTAAATTTGCTTAATGCATTATTAGTTTTTTAGATTTTGGTTGGAATGAAGAAAATGAAAGAACGAATATTTACAAGTATTAGGATACACCCATTTTCCATGTTCCATTGACTCCCTAATCTGGCACGCACCCTACATTCAAAAGTCAGCTATAATATGTAATGGATTGAATTGAAAACAAGCTTCAACAAGCATTTCCCTAAAAACAATCTTATCCTTTAAGAAAATAGGAAAAAAAATTTTGATCATTAAAGATGACTACACTGACTATTATAGGAGCATGAAATCACACACAAAGTGTGTGTGCAGATACTGCAGGGAGAAATTGCAGTTGAAGTGTACAAGTGTTCCTTATCATGATATTTGTAAAGGGGTTTCAGGATTACAAAAATTTCAAAACATCACAGTAAAGATTGTCTTAACCTATGTTATATTGCAGTTAGCTATGAAACTCAGTTCACAAGGACTTCAGAACCAGAAATTTCTCTGAAGTAAATAAATTAAGGAGTCTCCAAAATTGTTTGACGTGTGCAGCGAGGGAAGGAGCCAGAATTAGAGGATAGGGACCAATTTTAAAAATTTAAGTTCGTCTAATAAATATATAAGTATTTAATTTTATAAAAAATAATTCATAATATATTTTTTAGTTCAAAACAATTCCGAAACATATAATAGAAAGACTTAAATATGTTTTTTTCTTTGATACATCAGAAAATTAAAGAGAACAAACAAAAAAGAAACAGACACTAAAATCTGAAGTACAGCAAGTGCCAATGGAGTCTGCTATCACGACGTAACGCATATCCGGAGGACAAGAATCAAAGACAACCATAGGACCATGTATACTAACTTCCTTTTTGACCAACATGAGTATTAGAGTATGTATCACACATTGTTTTTTATCTTTCTCGTAGTGAATCAATCTCACTTTACTGATCTGCGATATATGTAAATTAGAGTACACAACTTAGAAAATGAATCTCTCACTTTCTCCACTATCTCAATTACTCCACTATATTTTCTCTTTTGTTTGTGACACTGAATAAAAAAGTATTCTCCCGCTCTCCTTACCTCCATGTGCAAGAGTATCACCATTAGAGTTTCTAATCCTTCTTGAGAAAATATGAGCAAATAACGTGGAAACAAAGTTAGTTTACATTGAGGATAAAAAGTTTTTTTTTACTAAGCGTTATTGGTTACACAATTTCATAGCCGAACAAAGTCTTATTTCACCTAACAGTAAATCTTTATTCTGTAGTAAATATTACAGGCATCACCAAAGATTTTAGTTTCTCATGTGACAGCCAAAGGATGATAAGGAAAAGGAACCAAGACAAGATCACCTTTTCTTCTAACTGCAACTCCAAACTCTTCAATCATGTCCAATTCTTCACTTATCATTCCATTGGGAAGCTTCCAATCAAAGTTATACAACATTGCAAGTGCCAGCTAAATAATTCTCAAAGCAAATGTGCTGCCTGGGCATATCCTTCTTCCAGCTCCAAAAGGAATGAACTCAAAATTACTCCCTTTGTAATCAATAGTGCTATCAATGAATCTCTCAGGATAAAACCTCTCTGGGTCAGTCCAATAGTTTGGATCTCTTCCAATTGCCCAAGCATTGACTATGACCTTGCTTTTGGCTGGTATGTTATATCCATGTATCTCACATGTTTGACCACATTCTCTTGGAAGCAAAAGAGGAACTGGAGGGTGCAATCTCAAGGTCTCTTTGACAACTAGATTCAAATATCTGAGTTCATTGATGCAATTTTCATCAACCCTTCCTTTCATATTGAATACCTCTCTCACCTCAGCTTGTGCTTTCTTCATTACTCTTGGATTCTTTACCATTTCAGCCATTGCCCAATCTATGGTTGTTGCTGATGTCTCACCTCCAGCACTAAAAATTTCCTAAAGAATAATTTATCAATAAGATTAATACAGTGCAAGATGTCCAAATAGATAGCTAAAAGAAAAGAAAAAGACAGTCTGCGTGCTGCTAGAATTATGTGGCAAATATTTCACTACTTCAAAGATCTCACAAGTGGAAAATAAGATATAAAGGGGCAAGTGTTAAACATTTAGGGCGTGTTTGATTTCAATCTCAGTTTTTGTTTTTCAAAAACTGTTCAAAATAATTTCATGCTATTCAGCAACCAATTTCTCATCCAACGTGTATTTAGTTTTGAAAATTGTTTGCAAAACAAGTATTTAAAACAAAAACATCTAGATATCTTCTCATTAAATTCTTCTGTTTCGTGATCGTAGCTCAAAAGAGTGAGACATCAAGAGACGTACTGTATATGAACTAAAAGCAGTTTTTGAATGAGTGTCTATTTTCTGTTCTTTTAAAACTAACAGCAGTTTTTGAAAATAAAAATCAAACACTCCCTTATCTTTACTAATTCCACTTTCATATCTAGTGAGAGCAAAACTATGTTCATAAAATGTATTTGCAAGAGGTTATGATCCATACCAGAATTATAGCCTTGATGTTGTTTCTAGTTAATGAAAAATCCTGCTTGCTACCATCCTCATATTGTATGAGAACATCCACAAGATCTTCTGCTTCACTTTGGTCATCTTTGGCTTTTGTCTTTACCTGTTTGTGCTCATTGATGATGTTTTCCATTATCTGATCAGCTTGTCGATGGAACCTCTCAACCTTAAGCTTCAAACCAGTGACATGTTGAAGCCAAGTATCAGAAGGAAACAAATCTCCAATGTCAAAACCTCCTGCAACTTTTATTGTTTTCTTAACCACTGATATAAATTTTTCTTGGTCTTTGCATTTCTTGCCAAATGCTGCCCTTGAAGCAATTGTATAAATTGACCAAAGTACTGCTTGAGTGAGGTTGATGGAGGATCCTTTCTCTGAATCAATCCATTTGACAAGATTGGAGAGCTCCTCTTCTCTAATTGGCTGGTATGAGTTGACACGTTTTAGGCTTAAAAGCTCCAATGTGCAAATTTTTCTTAGCTGCCTCCAGTAATTGCCATAAGGAGCAAAAGCTATACTTGTAGAATTGTAAGACATGATATCAATAGCTAGGACTATAGGCCTTGTGGCAAAGTTAATGTCATGGGTTTTCATCACTTCCCTAGCACACTCAGGGGATGAAATGACAATAGTAGAGGCCTCTCCAAGTTGAAGATGCATCAAGGGTCCATATCTTAAGGCCAGGTCTCTTAATTTTCTATGGGATTGAGAGGTTAGCAGATTGTATATATTTCCTATAATAGGTAGCCTTCTAGGGCCTTGGGGTATTTTACAATCAGTCTTCTTGAGTTTCCTTCCTACATTTTGTACTGTAAGGGTTAAGAAGATGAAGAAGATAAGAGCTGAAAAGTAGAGGAATAGTAGAGCCATGGAAAAGAAACAGATTCTAACTAGTCAGATCCAACTAGTGCCTGTTTATATACACATTACTCAGCATTTCTTGACTATGTTTTTGTTAACTTTTCCTTTTGTTTTAGACCCTGTTATCATCTTGGATTTCTCCTATATTTGGGACGTTTTATTTCTTGTATGATTTCTTCTCTATGGAAGTGTGTGTTGTTTTAAATTTTAAAAAGAAAGGATTTAACCTGACGTATTGATACAATTGTAGTGGTTCCGTTTAGTTCAACGAAGTCGTTTTCTTTATTTCAAAAGAAGAGGATAAAATGTCCTTTCTCATGAATAAGACTCACGAAAATGAGTGCAACAAGGTTGGAAGCATTTCATTTTAATCTCCAAAATTTTCAAGCTAGTTAAGTCTTTTTATTTTTAAAATTAAGTAAATTTGATTCTTTAGTATATTTTCCTCTGCCTCAAATTCTCTTTATTATTATTATTTTGCCGATTTCCTGACTTCTATGATATTATTTGACAATTGACATTATGTGAATATATGGAAATTATGACTCCCAAGAGCCTGTAGTTGAAGTTTTGTCATTGTTACCGTACAACAGATCAAAAAAACAAATACGTGCTGTGAATATACAGACAACTTTGCATGCCTTGAAAATCTCCAAATTTGCTTAATGCGTTATTATTTTTTAGTTTTCAGGAGTGAACAAGAACTAAGAAAATTAAATAATAAATATGAACAATTTTTCATGCTCCATTGATAAAGATGAACAGTTTTTAGTTTGTTCATGGTGCTGCCTCAAGAGAGTGAATCATCTAAAATGGTGTTGCTTGTCACGTGCTGAGACTGGTCTTAATGTTTTCTTTATTTTTATAAAAACATTTTTTTCTTTTTACAATAGTAGCATTAAAATTAAAATTTATAATTTCACGTATATTATCTAAATTCTAATATCAAGTCAATCCTAACGATTTAAAAAAAATAATTTGAAAATATAAATCAAACACATTCAAATCTTTTACATTTCTCTTTTTGTATTAATATATCTTATGACAAGAATTCAATAAATATTTTAACTTCTTTGAATATTGTTTAATATATAGATTTTAAAATGACAAAGATTATGATAGTCATAATTGTTGGAGATCCAACATTAACTATTGATGATGTTAAATTAGTGTATATAACTGGAGGACAATCCTCAACTTATGAATTAGCTTTCGAAATTGAATTATATCTACAACTACATTCCTATGATGATATCAGAATTTATTTTAACGAAATTTGTTGAGCCTATTATGTCATCTATTATTGAATTACTATCAAAATATTCATAAATGTTTACAAATTTCACACTTGATATGTTCAATCTTCATTATGAGAGAAATGTGTTGAAAATCTCACATTCATGAGTGATGACACCAAATTAGTATATTTAAATAAAGAACAATTTTTATCTTATAAGTTAACTTTTGAGGTTGAGTTAAACTCATAACTCACATTCATTATAATAATATTTTTGTCTACATTTTTAAAGAATAAATGTATAATATCATTGATTAATTCTTACATTGAATAAGTGGTCTAATTATGATAATTTTAATAATTACTATTGAAAATTGACAAATTTTGAATAAAATATGTTAATTTTTTTGGATTTAATTATTCTAGAAAAATATTTACTTTAAAGTGTAATTTAAGGAGTTATCACCATTTTAACTAAGAAAATTAATAGTTAAAATTGAAATTAAATGCATGCAGCCATGTATAATAAATTATATAATTTTAGAATTTCAAATTTTTTTCAATTAATGTTTATAACCTCTTATTTATTTTCAAAAATTAATTTATTAGTTTAAAAAATTAAATCTAAATTTTCTCAAACATATAGTTGGTTTAAGCCCTTTAAATAAAATCTCAGTTTGAAAGTTCAAATGAAAGATTTTATTAGAAGTGATTAACTAATTTTTTTTACAAGGATTAGTCATCAATAAAATTAATTAATACTTTATACAAATGTCATCATGATCTAAAAAAATTAATTTTTTATAAATTATTAAGCAAAAATATTAATTTTAATATTATAAAAATTTTAAACTTAAATATGTTTTTAGTTTCTAAAATAAACTTTTATTTGACTTTAGTTCTTGTAAAATTATATTTTTTTCAAAATAATCCCTGTAATTTTTTTTAGTCCTTGTTATTTTATTTTAATTTTTATAACATATTTATTTTTTTTAAGTTCTTATAATATTTTATTCATTTTGAGTTAGTATCTTTGAAAAATATTTGATAAGTACTAAAAGAAAATATACAAGAAAATAAATCAAAATTTGAATATATTATAAGGGCTAAAAAAAAATAATAAGAATCAAAACTTAAAAAATAATTATAGGGATCATTTTGAGAAAAAAAAAATATTTTATAAAAACTAAAATAAAAATAACAATATATTATAAGAATCAAAAACATATGTAGACTAAAATTTTAACACATTGATACCCATATTATTAAAACAATTTAATTATAGTAGTAATTACTTGAAAGATTAAAATGTTTTAAAAATGGGCCCGCACATGACACTGTATCAAAATATAGGAGAGATTGGACTCAAATATTGGGCTTACAACTGGCTGAGACTTGGTACTGTTGGACATGCTGAGTGTTAAAGCTATAGGTGACAAAAACAAAACAAAATACATATATTTCTTTTCAAAAACAATTCTATATGAGATATAGTTAAACAATAACCTATTTTAGCAAAAATTTACATCTTGATCCATCTTAACTTGGAGAACTATTCACTTTTACTAAACTCAACTTCCATAGTGATAACTAACTATAATTTGCAACACAAAACACAACACAGGAGTCGAATTTTGCTTTAGTTAAAGAGCAAAAGAGAAATTATGGAATGAAACAGAAAACATTCCCCTTAGTCATGCCTCGGTTTTGTCTAAAAATTTCTTTGCCACCAAACAATATTCTTCAAGTAAATCACCGTAGCAGGCAAGACAATAAAGTAATATATGTTCACATTTAGTGTCCAACGTTGTATCAAATAAAATTTCGTCTAAAGAAAAATACCTATGAAAAAAAAAAAAAAGTAACACACGTTTTAAGAAAGTACAGAACCAAGTATGGATGGAAGATGTGAATGGGTTTATTTAAAATAAAACAGTCCAAATTTTTTTCATTCTCTATTATGTTCAAAATGAATATATTAACCATTTCTATATAGATATTTATTAGAAATAATCTGGTTACAAGGTAAATAAAATCAATTTTGGAAGCACTTGAGGAATTTAGAGGGTAAGTACTGATATTTTCATTCCTTGTATATGATGAGCCATCATAGGTTTTAGGCAAATTGATTGCACTTACATATTTTGATCCCATTGGATGCATCTGTACACTCATGAGATAATCACGAGAGCTTCCTAAAAAGGACACGAAATATATAGCCAGAATATATTAAATGACTTGTATGTAAACATAAGAGGAATGTATAATATAAACGATAAATAATATACAGTTACCATTATGTAGTATAGACAAAAGTTAAGAAACTATTATCAATTGATGCATATTGTTTTAGTTTAGTATGGTCTCCAATTTAAGTATGGATAAAAAGGACAGTATTACAACTTATAATAGTTTTACTTAACTGAAACAAATATTTTTTGGAAAGATACCTATAATTCTTTAAAAGAATTTTTTTTAGGAGAGTCAGAAACAGAAATTATACATTGCTAATTGCTTTGAAGCCTCCACTTCTTAGAGAAAAAAATGTGTTACCATTTGGGTCTTCTAACTGATCATACCATTCCATTAACATTCTAAATGTGACTATTTCTAACAACCCTTGAGCAGCTGGCTCTGATTCATAACCTATTCTCATCCAACACATGGATAGATATCATTGGCTGACCAATAATCCTAACAATTTTGGACACAAAAGAGCAATTTTTTTACTTCAAATTATACTTAGAGCCAATAATCTCTTTGTTGCATGTTTTGATTTTGTTTTCAGCTTCCCAAACGGAATTGATTAATGTGGGATGAATGTTCCTAAGTCTGTACAACTCAACACCTTCATTTGAGAGCGGCTGGCATCATCTTTGGACTTCTATACATGTTTTCCATTTCAAGTCATCAACCAAGTCCTCCTTTAAAATTTAATAATTTCTATTACACTGCTCTTATACTATTTTTCAAAATACCAGAATAATAAAAATACACATTATAATAAATTCTCCCTCTCTCTTTTGGTTAATAAAAATACACATTTTAATAAATAGATATTGATTAATTGCCATAAGTTGTTTGACCTTAATTAGTGATATTGAATTTAAGTTTTAAATATCTATTTATTTTAAATATTTAAATAGAGAACTTTATCATTTATAAGTTTAAGTAGAATTATCCTTCAAAAATTAATTGTGATTTTATATAAAAAAAAATTAATATTGATTCTAAAATAAAGCTTATCAAATGAATATTTTAATCCCTTATCTTTGTTTTTCAAATTTGATTCTCTAACTTTTATTTTATTTTATTTTTATCCTAACTTTCAAATGTAAATTAAATTAGTTTAGTTAAAATATCTTTTTTTATGTTTTTATATTTTTTAAATTGATCTTTTATGTTTTAAAAATTTTATTTTAGTTATTTATGTTTTAAAAAAAAGATCTATTTTAGTTTTTTTTCATTCTCATTAATAAAAAAAATTAAAATAAAAAAAAATAAAATAGATCTCTTTAAAAACATAAAGAATGAATTTGAGAATTTTAAAATAAAAAGGATCAAAATAAAAAATATATAAAATTTAAAGGATCAAAATGATATTTTATTTTT
>JAMLFT010008299.1:0-13837 GCA_026544285.1 Pachyrhizus erosus | reverse complement strand
GGTGAATAAATGTTAATTTATAATAGTAACTAAATTAATGACATAATTATTTTAAGGAAAAATAATAATAATAATAATAATAATAATAATATTGAACTTAGAATTTAGGGATTTGAGTTTTAAGATTAGAATGTCTAGGAAGAAGTAGAGACAATAGAGAATGGATAAATTTGTATCATCCTATTTACTTTATTAATTTACTTTTCTCATTTTCCTACGATATATTTAAGGATAGGAATGTTGTGTGTGTAAAGCATGTATTGAGATAGGAGGTACTAGTTATCCTCACCTATTACGATTAACACCTATTAGTTGGTATGCATAAAATTTACTATTGATGTGATTGTACGTTCTATCCCTATGAGTAGAATAGAAGATTGATATGATTTAAGAGCGTCCAAACAAGAAGGGATGTAGTAAGTAGTCTCTAAAAAGCAAATATGAATAGGAATAATGAAATAGAGAATGCACAAAGAATGGTGGCGAGGACTCATAAGAGAGGATGATGGCTTCTCAAGTGTAAATACATGTTTAGTGATATTGAAAATAGAAAGGCAAAGAGCCTGATCTATACAGACAATACCAGAGAACTTTTAACGTTGACCAGTAAGAGTTAAGCCTC
Organism: Pachyrhizus erosus; assembly: GCA_026544285.1. Classification (NCBI taxonomy): domain Eukaryota; kingdom Viridiplantae; phylum Streptophyta; class Magnoliopsida; order Fabales; family Fabaceae; genus Pachyrhizus; species Pachyrhizus erosus. The sequence goes on along the minus strand of JAMLFT010008299.1, from coordinate 13,215 downwards.
ATCTAATAAACTAAAGTTGCAACAGTACCAATGATGGAGACTAGTTCGCAAGGTTGATGGACATGGTTGACGATGAATATATTGAAATCTCGTGTGTGAAAATTAAGGTTGGAGAATTGCATGAGTTGGGCACAGTATGGTACTTGAGGAATGTTAATAGGCTCTCAAAGTCCTAGGGGTAGTATGAGGTGCCAAGTTGTGAAGGCCCTAAGGTTAGAGGGATCTACAAAACTGGCTTAGTATCCCTAACAAATACAAAACATCACCATGTTCGATTGAGAGTAGTCTGATTCGAGTATTAGACAAGGTAATTTCGGTCGTCACCCAAAAAGTAAATAAGGATATGATATGACATACCGTATAGTTCCTCTAGGAGTTAGAATAATAAGAGGTAGCGAGGATCCCAATATGCAAGTAGTAGGGTAAGCCAGTAGGAACAACATGGTGAAAAGAGAGAATGTGTGAGTGAGGGAACATATTTATTTATATTTATGCTTATTTGTTTAAGAGGATGGGAGACTCACTCATTACACCCCTATTTTTTCATATTTAGAAGGCGAAAATGATCAAGCTACCTTTTCTGTCTTTGAATCAACCTTGGGACAGAGAGGGCTTCTTGATCCATTGTAGGAGGATGACTCTACTTCTTTTGATTCAATGAAGTGTTGTAATTTATCTTTTATAGAATTTCTTTCCTTTTAAGTTCATTGGTGTGAAATAAATATGTGCTTGTATTAAATTTTGGGCTACTGTAAGGTAAACATGTATAGTGTAACATCCTGTTTTTTATATTGTAAAATTATAAACTCAAATTAGAAAATTTGTCTTCATTTAAATATTTAAGTTTAGCCAAAATAGAATTTTAGATTTTATCAGACAAATATTATCTAGAAGATAATATTGAAAGAGAGACAGAGAGATTTTAATTAATCTAATAAAGAATTAAAAATAAGTTTTAAAAAATAATTTAAAACAATAAAGAAATAATTTGAATTTAAATAGAAAATAGAATTTTGATATATTAGATAAAATAAAAATAAAAGAAAAAAAGATTAAAAATTTGAAAGTCAGAATCTAAGTTTTTAGAAATTAAAAATATTTTTTTTGAATTAAATATAAATAATAAATATTTAGATAAATGAAATAAATAAAAATTTAGCAAATAAAATAAATAATTGCTGAAAGAAAATATAGGAATAGAAGTAGAAAAATATTTGTCAAATTATAGATTTTTTTGGAAAAAATTTAGGAATAAAAAATCTAATTTTAAAATTTAAAATCAAAATAAAAAGAAAAAAAAAAGAAAAATAAAAGAAGAAGAAAAGGAGAAAAAGAAAGAGGGAGAGCAAAACCAAGTGGAGGGAATCAAACCCTGGTCCTTGGCTAGTAGCAAAATGCACTACCAGTTAGGCTAGGGGTGCTTGATGGGAATATTAGCCTGCAAATAAAATAAAACCTATAAAAGGAAGTAATGAAACACAAAAGTTGAAAAAGAGAGAAAAAATTAGGGTAGGCAAGATTCGAAGCGCGAAACATGGGGGATGGAAGGTAAGTTAGGCGAGTAGGGATCACCATTTGACCGCTAGGCCTATCGCTATTTTTTTTTTCAAATCAAATATACCTAAGCAAATGACAAAAACATATGACAACCATGAAAGTTGCTCACCCAGCTTCTTGATCCCGAGACGCTCACTCTACAACGTCGTCATCCTGCAAATTTCGCTCTACCCATACCCTATGACCACCCTAGCTAGGATTGCCCACGACCTACGAATTTCTTATACACGAAGAAAGGGACAGAAAATGCCTACAAAAACATAATCTAATCGAAGTTGAAGGAAAAAAAATTGACGCACTTGTGGATCAAATCCATCTTGATATTGACCTTAAAACCCTTCATTCATTGCACAATTAGCTTCGCCTCACCTCAAGCCTCCTCCAAGTTCCATTTAATTGAAGAAAGGAAGAAGGAATTGCGATTTCGCTCGTACACGGGAGCTTCACCGAAAAAGATTAAACCACTCTCTGGAAACTAGAAATCCAGGTACAAGGAGTTATTTTTCCTTCGAATTTGATTGACAGAAACAATATATGTTGTGTGAATTTGATATTTTTAAAGTTTGAGACTTTGAGATAGAAAAAATCATAGAAAATGAATTGAGTTCAAAATTTTGAAATTTTGAATTCAAAACATGATCAATTATATGACAAAGGGTTATTTTGATAAAATTACCATTTGGGTGAGCCTCGTAATTAGTTTTCAAAGTGTTTTGGATACTGATGATGATTTCAACAACAATGGTTGGAAGACTGATTAACAATAATACATAGAGACTTTTGGAACGGATGACTTAAGTTCTAGAAAGGATGGTACAATATCGAGAGGAAGAACCAAGAGGGAACTGGAAACTGGTTATCTAAGATAGAGAAGATCTGTCGTGTAATGGCTTGTATAGAAGAGCACAAAGTGAATTTTTCCACCTTCATGCTCACTGGAGAAGTAGAGACTTGGTGGTGCATCACCAAACTCACCCTACCTAGGATAGTTGACATCATTCCATGGGAGGCATTTAAACAGAAGTTCCTTGATAAATATTTCCCTATTGATTTCTGCCAATGCAAGGATAAAGAATTTCTAAAGCTAAAGCAAGGGAACATGACAATTGGGGAATACGCAACCAAGTTTGATGAGCTACTAAAGTTTTGGTCGTAGTTCGAGACTGAGGATGGGCAGGAAATTTGCTCACAATTCGAGAATGAATTATGGGCTGACATCAAGCAAGTTGTATGATATCTATAGATCATTGACTTTGCTACTCTAGTCGGTAAATGTCGAATTTATGAGGAGGATACTTAGGCGAAACAAGCCTAGTGGAGAGTGGGAGGTCCACAAAGATATCCCAGGAAGAAATTCAGCCACCAATAGAGGAAGTCATGTCACAAACCACCATAGTATGGAGTCGGATCGGCTCAAAGGAGTGAGTTAGTGTAGAGTTCCTTATTAGCAGCTCCACTCTCCAAGGCCAACACTTTAGTCAAATGCTTCAGGTGTGGCATACCCTACTTCTTAAGACAATGCCCACAAAAGGCCATGACCTACCATAACTATAGCAAGACGAGACATATAGCAAGAGATTACTGGGCACCAAAGAAGGAGGCAACCAACGCTAGGAAGTTCACAAAGAGCACATCGAGTCAGACCACTAGAAAACCTAGAGTGACTGGGAAGGTTTTTTATATGAGTGGATCAGAATTTGCTTTATCCAATGATCTCATTCGAGGTAAGTGCATTATAAGTAGTAAATTCTTAGATGTATTATACGATATAGGTGCAACACATTCATTTATATCCTTTCTTCGTTCTTCGTTCTTCTTCTTCATTACCATGGAAGTTCCTCTTTCAACCTCGAACCTACTCTAGTATAGTTGTCGTCCAACCTAGACTTCAAGCTTGCCTGACTCACCACACCTACCCGTACCCTCTAGGATTAAAATATAATAACTTGGGCAGTGGAAGATGCTATAAAATGCCATCAAAGTTGAGCTCAAAAACACAAAAAACTCAGATAACCTTTCTCTTAGATTCTCTCTACACACTTACCCAAATTACTTCGTTTTAATCCCTAAAGCTTCGAATCATCCCAAACTTCGAGTTTGCTGAAGAAATTTGAAGACACAGTGAAAGAATCACGAATTTGGATGAACGTTGGAGCTTCGCTGAAAACTCCAATTCCTCGTAAAAAAAAATTGAATTAATGTAGGAGGAGTTGCTTTTTCTTCAAATATAATTATTAGACCTATTCTAGGATGTATAGATTTGGATTTATGAGAATTTAACATTCTAAAGTCAATGAATTCTCTAAAATCAAATTGAAATTGGAAAACTAAAAATCTGAAACTTGAATGACTCAATTCTCTCTATCAGTGCCATAATTGACTCAATGTTGGTCAAGATAAGCTATGTTGGTCATGTTCAAATCATTCTTGTTAGTAAATTTTCTTGAATTCATAGGGAAAGTCAAAGATCAAATTTTGAACTAAGTTCTATAACTTCGTTCTCATTCTTCAAATTCCAATTATTGAAATTCTAAGTAAATAATGTTTAAGAGATTAATATTACACTGTGAATGATTCAATGTTTGATAAATAACAAAAAATAAGAATAAGAGAGGGCTTAGGAAAATTTGAAAACAATTTCGAACCAAAACAATGCCTTATTTTTTGAGGAAGAAGAAAGGAGATGGTCAAATGACCATTTTGCCCCTAAGGGTAAAATTTACTAAAATACCCCTAGGTCTAAAATCTTACAAAGTTGTTATCCTCACCATCCAAGGTCCAAGAACAAAATAAAACTCTTGCTCTGTGTTATAACAAAAAGGTAAAAAAGTGATTATGAAATAAAAACTTGTTAAATTTTTGAAAAAAAAAATTAAAATGATTAAAATACCCCTAGTCTTGAAAAGTCAAATTTCTACTATTTTTGCTAACCTAACTTAGTGATAGATTAGCTAGGAATTTTCTATTCATAAATTAATTAAATTTACATTCAATCTAAAGTTAGGAACATGAGAAAAATCCACATAAATTAATTTTTTATGAAAAAGACCAAAATACCCCTCCTTTAAACATTTATGAGTTTGTTGTTCTAAATTCAAGGGAAGCTAGTCAGGATGTCTTATATTGATGCTACTAGGTTCACAATATTCATAAAGTTAGAAAAGTGTTAAAGTTTTATCAAAAATGAATTTTATGGAAATGACCAAAATGCCCCTAGTTAATATTTTAAAAAAAATTACAATTTTGAATAATTTCCTGAAATCCATAGAATGGATACTTTTAGATATATATTCCAAAGTTAGAAAATTTCTATAAAAAGTTAAAATGATCAAAATACCCTCTTTTATAAGTAAAGTACTAAAATACCCTTCTTATAAAAATTTACCCAAATTAGTTTCAAAACTAAATTTTAATGGTTCATTCCATCTGAAGGATTAATTAATATTCAATACATAAAAAATATAAAAATAAATTTCATAATAAAATCCATAAGTGATGTGTAAAATGACTAAAATGTCCTTTCTAAGGAAATGTGAAAATTTTAACTAAACTTTGAATATTCATTTTAATTCCCTCATATGTACTATCATTGTGGATATATTTAATTTTATTTATGATCATGAAATATTTTTAGAAAGGAGCTCTATTAAATGAAGCCCTAAGATAGTAGACAATGATAGATGAAAAGTTTGATAAGTCTCCTTAACCCAAAATGATCCCTCCCGTAATATGAAATTTGGCTAGAAAGAGCCAATAATGATTGAGAAATTCGCCAACTAATATTACTATGGTAAAATGATTTCTATAAAGTAGGATTTTTCATCTATAGATGTTTCTTGGGATCTTGTACCATGAGACTTGATCGAAAGAAGATAAAAAGTTGTGGTTAAATTATAATTCGTGAGAGATACAAGTACGAAGTAATGCAATGGGTTGACTACATAAGGTACCTGAGGAATGTATGCAGGTTGTGGAAGTCCTTGGTGGTGTAAAGACACCAAGTTTGTAGACTACTCTAGAACAGAGGGTCACATAGAGCCAGCTTGGTAACCCCAATAAAGCAAAGCATTACCAATATTGGTAGAGAGTATTTGAGTCTTGTACCAACTCAATAATATGTACTCCCAATCGCCACCCAAAAAGTTATAAATTATGGATAAAACAATATGTTTCGCATAAGTCCTCAAGAATCAATAGTAAGAGTTGCGAGGGGCCCTAACGTAGTAGTAATATATTAATAGGTCACATAACAATGAGTTGGGAGTAAACAATTTATAGGTACGCCATTATATATGCTGATGGAGAACATGTAACTCACTCCTACAAATCTTATAATTTTCAAGATAAGATGACTGATGATTACCGCCCTTTGTTCTACTTATCCACAACCCCTTTTGTTGGAAGGTGGACCCAGGATCCCCTTTACCAACTAGATACCTACATTGGATATGTTCTATTTACTTTTTTCCTAGTAGAACCCTTTTCAAATTTTATACCCAGTTAGATAAAACTTCCTATAGTATTAACCCAAGTTGTACCTTTGAGGTTTTCCGATTCTCCTCCCAGAATCCCTTCACATCCCAAAAGAAGGCGACTAAATAATTCTCGTCAACCTTCTATCTCTACTCTCACTAGCATTAGGCCATCTTCAAGAGAAGAATCTTCTAAAAAGGAAGATCTATCTGAAAACTCTAGAGGCGAAGAAGCTTCTTAATTGTTCATTTTTTGTCTTGTTTAAGCTATAAAACTCTTGATATACATTGATATAAATTAATGAATGAAAGTTAATTTTCAATTGTCTTTCTGATTGTAAATAAAAATGCATAAATAAATTGGTAGAAAGTTAGGTCGTTACACCCAACCTATGTTTTAAGCTTGCCTCACTCATGAAGCCTACCCGTATCTCCTGGTAATAAAATAGATTAATATTAGGCAATGAGGAAGCTATATAAACGCTCTCGGGTTTGAATTACAAAACATCAAACTGAGAAGTTCTCCTCCAAAATTCTCCTTAAATATAAGTCTTCTTTCGTTTATTTCAATCTAGATAGTTTCGAAATAGCCCCAGCTTCGTTTCAAGAAAAGACAAATAAATCGTGATTTTGAAGTTTCACTGGAGCTTCACCAAAATCTGCAAATGTTCGTAAAAAAATTTCAAAATTGAGGTAGGAGGAGTTACTTTTTCTTCGAAATTGATTGCTAGAATTATTCTAGGTTGTTTGAATTTGGATTTCTAAAAGTTTAACGTTCTAAGATAGACTAATTCATGAAAAACAAAATGAACTTTGTGGATCGTATTCAAACTGTTTTGACCAAGAAGTTCTTTAGAATTGTTGAGGGAAGTCAAGTATCGATCATGAACAGAATTTACGTTTTTGTTTCTATTTTGTGTTTTCAAATAGCTTAATTTCTGGATAAATGTAGTTAATAATGTCTTATTTCATCCATATATGATTGGTATTTTATGAAACAAACCCAAAACAAGGTGGACAAAAGGAAATGGAAAATTTAAAACTGGTTTCGAGCCAACTAGGCACCTCTACTACTTGTTCTTGGAGAAGAAGATGGTCAAATAACCATTTTACCCCCAAGGATAAAGTTACCAAAATACCCCTAACCTAAAAATTTAAAATTTTGTTGTTTTTGTTAATTTAACTTAAGAAATAGATGGTAAACCTATAATATTGGACAAGTTAAAAATAATAGTGAAATAAGAAGAGATAGGAAACTACTAAAATATTATTTTTTTTTTTGTAAAAATAACCAAAATGCCCTTAGTTTCACTTTTTCTGAAAATTTTGATACTCTAAGCATTTTTGGATTCTAGAAAGGATACAACCTTAGAAAAATGTCTTAGTAGGAATTGTTGAAGTAAAATAAAATTTGAAAGTGTGAAATGACCAAAATACCCTTCTTGATGAAAATTACCAAATTGTGCCTCAATTAAACTTAAAATATAGAAATATCATAACTTTTCTATAGATTGGTAATGACTATTAATTACTTATAATATGTAAAGGAATTTACAATATTCGTTATCAAAGATAAGTAAAATTACCAAAATACCCTTTTATACTTCAAAAGCATAAAATTGACCTTACACCTATAATCTTTGTGAAGTAATTATGATTATGAAAGAATAAGAAAACGAGACATTATATTCAAATAATTTATGAAATAACTTCTAAATATACTTCCTAAAATACCCTTATATAACTTTCAAAAGAATTAAGAGAATACCAAAATAATCCTTCTTGATGATGTGTTATGTTATGATTATTGTTATTACTAAAATGTCTATGTAGTTGATTCTCAATCATGATCTATGGAAGAAGTGATTGAATGTAAAATATTTTATGACTATCTCTAAAAGATAGAATTTTAAATGACAAACCCTAGGATAGCAGACAAATTGTTACTATAAAGTATGATAAGTTTTCGTGACGAAATGATCCCTCTCGTAGAATGATTTCTGGTTAGAAAGTGAAGATGATTAATGATTTGGCCAATTGATATCATTGTGAATAAAGTCTTGATATGAGACGAGATTTTACATTAGGTGATGTGAGTTGGATCTTATACCTAGAGACTTGATTGTGAAGAGGTAGGAAGTAGTTGTTAATGGTAATTTGTGTATGATAATAAGATTAGAGAAATGCAATGGGTTAACTATAGTAGGTACCTAAGGAATGTACACAGGTTGTTGAAGTCCATAGGGGTGTAAAGGTGCTAAGTTTATGAGTCTAAAAGAGAGTTACACTGAAACGACTTAGCAACCTCGACATCTAGAGCATTACCAAGATCAATTGAAAGTATCTGAGTCTTTATACTGGAACAAAATATATACTCCCAATCATCACCCAATTTGTAGTTATGGAATGAATGATACATTCGCATAAGCTCTCTAGAGTTGGTAGAAAGAGTTAGTAAAGGGCCTTGATACACTAGTAACAAATTAATAGGAAGCGTGGATGTGAGATGAGAGTAAACGCAATTTTTGATAGGTACTCATTTGTTTATGTTTGAAGGAGAATGAGTGACTCACTCCTACATATCCCAAATTTTTTAGGAGAAGATGTCTGATGAATTTCATCCCCTATTCCACTTGTCTATTTTACCACTATGTGAAAGATGGACATGTGACCCATTGTATCAACTTGATACCTACACAGGATTTGTCCATTTCACCTTCTTTTCTCCTAACCTTTCTTCATTTGTCTCGCCTGAACAAATTGACCTTCCAATAATCCTAACACAAACAAAACCACCTGGATTTTTAGACTATCCTTCAAGCATTCCATCACCTCCCAAACATAGACAGTCATCAAACCCTAATCAGCAATCTACCTCAACTCTTGCAAATTCCAGAACACTAAGGAAAGAAGAGTCATCGAAAGAAAAGGATCCTTCAAAATACTTCGAATGAAGTAAAGATGGAGAAGAAAAGCTGATATAATAAAACACACTTATGTAATAGTAAATAGAGCGAGTTAAGCATGGTTTACTTTTTGAACTCTAATGTCTTAATGGAAGTTCTATCAGTTGTGAAAATTTATTCTCATCCATTGAAAAAAAAAACTAGTAGAAAATAGGATAATTACATTAATGGTATCAAAGTAGTTCATCCTATCAAGACTGTGGTATGGACACAGCTAAGATGTTTGGATCTAACACTATCTAATAGTGTGAGATATTTGGATGATGACATATGATTAAAAATCATATGAAATGGGTTGAATCTCATTTGTATGTATTAGACGGTAAATTAGATAAATATTGATTGTTAGGAATACTTGTATAAAAGAAATATTAGAAATCAATTACAAACTAACATGTGGGTTAGATCTTATAAACCAGGCATAGATGGCAGGAAGACCCACTTACCAAAGTACTCAAAGGTTATTGGAAAAGATGACTCAAGTCTTGGAAAGAATAACCCAGGGTCGTGATGAGGAACCAACTAAATACCAAGGTTTAACTACTTTCTAAAGAAATAACCCTCCAAGATTTAATGGTTCTTTCAATCCTAAAGGAGCCAAAAATTGGATTACCTAAATAGAAAAGATATTCACGGCCTTGTCTTGTCTAGAGTGTAACGTCCCTTTTTTATACATTCAAATTTTGAGAAAAATATTTCTAGGTGTTTTAATTCAAATAAATTTTTAAATCTAAACTCACCAGGGGTTACAATTTGGAAGAAACCTAAAATTTCAAACATATCCAATTAACTCGAATTTTATTATAACATGCTCAAGTTAATGCATATATCAAGTCAAATATAAGTATCAATATTACATTCCCAAAATATCTTTATAGATTAAATAAAAGATAAAGTCTATATTTGTGAATCTAGGTGATGGAGTATGGGATAGTATTACTGGAATATCTATGTGATGAAACTGCCATGGGAGGTCTAAATGTGAATCTGACATAGCCTATAAAGGTATCATCTCCATTAATCCTATCATGTGTCCATCATTCTTCCAAGGGTATTATTGATAGGTGAAATAGGGGTTGGAACTCGTCTACCATCTGTTTGTGAAAAGTGGGGGGTGTAGGATTGAGTCATCTATCCTTAAGCAAACATATACATATATAGATCATTCCTATCTATCATAGACTCTCATGTCACCGTGACATGGCTAATTAGGGATTCTACTTGAGTTAGGGCCCTTCGTAGCCTCCAATACTTCTAACTCTAGGAGGACTTACATGAGCATGTCAATAATAGTCCATGTTTGTATTTTAGGATTGACGATTGGGAGTACATATCCTGCTTCCTACTGGGTCCAGAATACTCTCAACTGTATCTTGGTAATTCTCCGCTTTGTTAAGGACGTCAAGCCAATTTTGTGACACTCTCCTTACTCTGATCGGTTCATAACTTGGCACCTTATCTACCCCCAAGTCTCACCAGAGCCTGCGTACATTCCTCAGACACGTTCTCTAGTCAACCCTTGCGATCTCCTTTCTTATTTCTCACTTGTTAGGGTTTCTAACCCAATCCACCTTTCTTCCTTTTTTTGTCAACTTTTCCTTGGTACTGATGTTGTGTTTCAATATATCATTGGATAACATCCTTCTTCCATTCTATCTTTACAATTATTCTATAAATATAATTTTTTGAGAGTTTCTTAATTCATCTTCTATCCTAGGGTTATTTTTGTAATTTACTGTCTCATAGAGACAATTATCATTATATATCCCTCTGCTAGCAGTAGAGGTAGTAAATTTCACTTCTACTATCAATTCAACACACATACAATATAGAGAATTTAAATCCACAGTTAAAGATCATATTAACAAAATAGTATATCATAAAGACATGATAAGGGTAAAATGGTCATTTATAATTTTTCTTTCAAAATTTCTTTCTACATATATATATTGAAGATGTTTATCCAAAAGGATATAAATTTTGTAGTTTGAAGTCAGTTTAGATAATTTTTTTTATAAAAGGATATTTTAGTAATTTTCTCTTAAAAAGGGAATTGTAATCATTTCATAATTTTTTTTTAAGAATTTACTATCACATAAATCTACCTAATATTATTGGGGAATTCTTTGGCTATCGTTTCCTGAATTTAGAATGACCAAAATAGTAAAAAAAAAATTAATTTATTAATATAGGGATATTTTGGTCATTTTTAGATTTTAAAAAAAAAGTCATTTTCTGAGGATTTTTACCACATTTCTGACCCTAGGAATGATATAAGCATATTAGGTTCACATGTAGAATGTTCTGACTATATTTTCCCTTATTTATAATAACAACATTTAAAATTTTAAAATTTCAAACTAGGAGTGTTTTGGTAATTTTCATAATTTGATCAATTCACTCTTTATCAAAATTTGTCAGTGCACTATATTTGTATATACTGAAATTTTATTTTTATTAATTTCCTAAATTAAAACCATAAAAACAGCAAAATTTCAAATTTTTAGCCTATGGCTATTTTGATAATTTTTCACCCTAGGGGCAAAATGGTCATTTGACCATCTTCTTCAACAATAGATGGCAGAGGTTCCTGGTTGGCTCAAAAACTAGTTTAAATTTGTCATTTCCTTCCCTACACCTAGTTTTGTGTTTGTTTAACAACATTCAAATCATTTATGATTGAATTCAAGCATTTTTCACTACAATTGTTGGGAAATTAAGCTTTTTTGAGAAACAAAACATGAACAGAAAATGTAGATTCTATTCATGATCGATTCTCGACTTCCCTCATCAATTCTAGAGAATTTCATGGCTAGAACAATTCCAATACCATTAATGAAACTTACACAACCCAAAATTTTATCAAAAATGACTTAAATAGGAAGAAGAACTAAGTTCTTCGAATTCCAAATTTTAAGCTTTTTGGGTACAATTCATTTTTCATGAATTCGTCTATCTCAAAACGTTAATCTTTCATAAATCCAAATTCAAACAACCTACAATAATTCTAGCAATCAAATTTGAAGGAAAAATAACTCCTCCTACCTTAATTTAGAATTTCCCTTGAGAGAATTTGCAATTTTTGGCGAGTCTCTAGAGAGCCTTCAATCTGGAAATTCCTTTGACATTTCTTCAAATGTCTTTAATAGATTCATTGTGGGAATGATTTCGACACTATCTAAACTAAAATGAAGCAAATAGAGTGAGGTTTTCGAGGAGAATTTAGAAGAAGTTTGTTGTTATGGATGTTCTGAAATCATATTCAAAACTTGTTTATATAGCATTTTCTGTTGCCCATTCTTGTTTATTTTATTCATAAGTCATGGACGAAGGCGGAAGCATTCAGAGATAGGGAGTAGAGTGGCCGAGGAGGAAATTGGTAGGGGTGGCGAGACTTCTCGAAGAAGAATGAGCTGACAAAGTTGCTTCCGTGGCAGTTTGTGTTTTTAATGTTAGCTTAGGTATTATTAAATAAACAGCGATGGGCATAGCAGGCAAATGACAATCCCTGCTTCCTTACCTACTTTTCAACCTCAATGTTCCTCTCTTTGAACTCATCCCACACCTTTTTCTTATTTAGCGTTTTATTTTCTTCACTTGGTTCACTTGTATCACTTCTTTATTTTTTTCCAGGCATATTACTTGTTTGGGACGCCCAACCTAGCTGGTTAGCGTGTTTCTCTTCTTCCTTCTAGTCTTGGGTTCGAACCCCGCCAAATTTTTTTGTGTTTCTCTTTCTCATTTTGATTTTTCTTTTTCTTTTGTTTTTAAAATTACATTTTTTATTTTTAATTTTTTTCCAAAAATCCTATAAATTAATTATGTCTTTACCCTACTGTTCCTATATTTTCTTACACCAAATATTTATTTTATTTTGATAAAATTTATTTATTTTATTTATCTAACTATTTATTTATTTATATTTAATTACTAAAAAAATTATTTCTGATTTCTTATATCTTAAATTCTTATTTCTTTAAAAAAATTATTCCTTTCTTCTTTTATTTATATTTCATCTAAAATATCAAAAATCTACTTTCTATTCAAAATTAAATTATTTCTATTCATTTATATTATTATTTAAACTTATTTTTAACTAAATCTGACTAATTATAATATCTTTCTCTCCATATTATCTACTAGATAATATTTCGTATAAAAATCTAAAATTCTAAACCTTATTTAGACTAAACTAAAATATTTTAAATGAATAAAGTCAA
>JAMLFT010008298.1:0-13838 GCA_026544285.1 Pachyrhizus erosus | reverse complement strand
TCCGATCTAAACATGACTATATATATAATTTTATATTTATAATTTATTTTAATAATTAATTTTATCAAATATTTATAATTTAATAAATTCATTTAAAAGCTTTTACCTACTAGTTATATTTTTTTATTTTTTTGTCAAAATTGACTTTTATAATAATTATTATAAAAGTCGTAATAGTGTAACACAATGTATAAAAATTAAATCTTTTGTAATATATTTATATAAAAATTGAAGTATTTTACATAAAATAACAAATTTTGAGATATTTATTAAAAATAAAATAATTATTAAATATCCTATTAGCACATTTTTACCAATATTTTTAAAATATACTCACATACCCATTACGACTAACAAAAATGATAATGAGTTTGATTTACAGATGATCTTAGATTCTAATCATGTTATCTTTATTATAAAAAAATCTATATTTTTTTATAAGTATTATATAATTTTTAATAAAAATTTTAGTAATTATTTTAAAAAACTCAAATTACACCAATATACGTTAGTGTCCATATATACATATCTTCAGATTCCGCAATAATTAGTAATTACCTTTCTTTGGGCTTACACTTTACAGCTCATTTATCACTGACACCAATCTGCATTGACATAAAAGCCACATCTAATTTTAGGATAACGAATTTGTATATTTATGACACCCTGCAGGTATTTTTTTTTTTTATTCTTCCTAAAATGGAGCATTTTGCTTTTAAATTTATTTTTACGGTGTGGATTAACTCTGTAAAAGGTCCATTTTGTTTTTTTTTTTCATACTTTTATATATAATGGTATTTATTTATATATTTTTAAAATTTTGTAAATTTTGTTACTAAACTATAAAATTTGAATACTTTGTTGTTTAATTTTCAAAATATCACCCATTTTATCATCTAATTTTTTTTACAAATTTTATTACATAACTTTCAAAATTTTATATATTTTATTATCCAATTTTTTAAGTTTTTAAACATTTTAACCACTATATTATAATTAAACACCATTTGTTTCGAAAGTTAAATGGCAATTCACAAAAAAATTTAGTTACAAAATGTGAAAAAAAAAAGGTTGAATATCTATGAGACAATTTGAAAGTTGAATGATAAAATGAACAAATTTAAATTTGGAGACAAAATTCATAAAAATATTAAAATAGATAATAAAATATGTAATTAAGCCTATTTTTTATCATTTAAAAAATTTGAAAAATTACCAAAATTCTTTTCACAAACTACAATTGACTATGTAGATGATTTTTTTAAAAAAATATATTTACTTTAAATTTTAAAAGTAAAACTTATTGGCATAAAAAAAACAAAACAAAACGTACCATTTTAGTAAACAAATAAATACTATACGACGACGACGAGTTATTTACGTTTTCATTGATTTTGTTTATGTATCAATTTAAGAGAACAACACTTGAATTAAAGAATGTTTTTATTTACATGAAAATTATTTTTAATCTTTTAATATTTTTCATTTAAGATAATTATATAAATATTTAAAATTTGACAGAAAAATATAATTAAAACAATAAACGTTAAGAGAAAATAGATTAAACATTGATATTACAAAACAAAGTTATACTGTTATCTAATTATAAACTATCACATTTGATATGTTTATTAAGTTTTACAATAATCATATTTAAATTTATATCATTACTAATTTGTGATTAATTGATATTGTAAGTTTTTTTTACAATATCAATGTATAGTTTTATAACTTGTGCACTACATAAGAAAAACTTCTAAAATTATTTTGTTTTAAATATATTTTTAATTCCTATAAAATGAATATATATTGATTTTGGTTTTTATAATTTTTTTTTCATCTCTCTAAATTTTGATTTTTTTTATTTTAATCCCTATAAAATGAATAAATTTTAGATTTGTTCTTTGTAACTTTGTTTTGTTTTAATTCCTCTAAAGTCTGAAAGTAATATTTCTAGATTTCAAGTTTATTTTAAAATAAATAAATAATATTGATTTTAGTAATCTAATTTTTTTTAAGGTTCACATGTTAACATTGTATTTTAAATACTAATTGGTGTTACCTAGTATGATAATTTGACTTTTTGCTAAATAAGTCATTAATGAGGGTCGCATAATAATAAGGATCAAAAACAATTTTTTTATTTTTTAAGGATAAAAACTAAAAAAATTATAAAAACTAAAATTAAAATTTATTAATTTCACATGGACAAAAAATTATTTAAGTCAAACATTTTTATTGAAATATAAAAGATAAAAACATTCTCGTTTAAAATAATTACTCTATTTTAAATGTAGAAACATTAACTCCATCAATATTAATAAAATAATTAACAAATAAGACAAAATATACATTTTTTTAGCATATCAATCATGTAAATATAAAAAGAATTAAGATTTGTTAAAATTATACATGAAACCTTTTAATGATTTTTTAAGAGTTGAATGGTCAAGCACATGTTAATATCAAATAATTTTATATATTCATCCAATCATAAATTAAAGTATAACTTTTAAGATAATTATTATAAAAGTTAATAAATTTATTAAATATAATAACTTGTGATTAGATTATAATGTAAAACTATTTTATATTATTAATGTATAATTTTTTCTCATTTTTTAATTAAAAATAATAAAATTTATTAAATATATTTGAATATGAAATAAAATTTGAATCCTTTATAATATAAAATAAGAAAGTTTTAACACACTTATTAACCCAAAATAAAGGTACTTTAAGCAATTCCTTTTTAGTTATTTTATTTTTTATTTAATTGATAAATCATTTAATTAATGGAACATTTAATAGAAACTAAGTTTTAAATGCATATTTATTATTTAGTATTGGGAATAGGATAATGTATCATAATGGTGTTATTAATAAATATTTGAATTCATGTATTCGTCAATTGATTATTATGCATTTATTTGTTATATTTATGAAATTTATTTTTTAGAAAAATATTAAATTTAAAAATAAAATAAAAAGAACTAAAGGGATAAACCTATTATTATCCCTTAATTTGTCATTTTTAATTATTTGTAGTGTACAAATTTGATAGTGCTTTAAAAAATATTAACATATAATTATTACTAATACCATGTATATCAAAAATTTATGTGTCTTGTATAATAATGAAAAAATTATATTTATATTGTTAAAAGATTAATAGCCAATAAACTAAATAAGCATGATATACATATTTTTAACAATTAATTAGTATATTATTAAGAGTGATTATAATATGAGATGTAGTTTACTAAAATTATTATTACTATAATAAGAGATATACATGTTTGATATTAAGTTATTATTATTGTTACTGTTATTGTTATCTTTGTTATGTTTCTAATTATGTTGAATTGAATGACAATAATCAATTATGTTGTTCATAATGAATTATTCCATGCTATAATTGGTTGTCTGCAAAAAGATTTAAACTTATAATTAATTATCTACATATATAATCGGTTATCTTTTGAAATAATTGATTATGGCTATGGATAAGTGATTATTTACGGTGAGAAACGCATTTACAAATGATTATGCCCTAAAAAATTATTATTAGTAGGATTTGCAAAAATACATGTATTTGGATTTGACATTTGAATTTTGTATCTCATAATAAATCAATTTAGAGGCTTTCAAAATTAATTTAGAAATTCAAATCAATTTAAAGGATTTCATTTAGCCTAAACCTAAAAATTATTGAGCGAGAGAAAAGAATTGGATTAATATTATACTATACTTTATAAGCCTTTCCAACTGAGATCATGAGTTAATAATGTGTGTGACATCTTCATTGTGTAAGAGTACTACTCAACTTTTGCTTCTTTTTCTTTTTAGAGAAATGACACCTTTATGGTTTTTTAGGATGTGTGTCTCCTATGATGAATTGGAATGATTCAAAATAAGACATTTTGAAGTTAGATTTTCAAGGTGGATTTCTTGGAGTGTAAACCATTTACTACTATAATACTTTGATTTAATATTGGAGAAATTCTTAAGATCACTTAGAGATAATATATAGGTCATATTGGTGACGACTAAACTAGTATAAATCATCGGTGCACTCTTCTATTTCTTAAGCTTTTATATTTCAAAATTTCTATTAGTTATATTATGTTAGTTTGAATTGGGTTCCAACATTCATTATTAATTATTTTTTTCTAAGTCTTTGTCCATTTCTTCTAGTATATATATTTTTAACAATTTCTAGAAAATTGGTTAACAAAAGAGATTTTTTTACAGACTTAATTCACCCATTCTAAAGTTTGATTAGCTATTTGGATACCAAGTGACATCAAAACTTGGCTATTAGGTAAAAACATAACAACTTCAAGAGGATAATGACCTTAAACAATGCTTTTTCACAATAAGGAAAATTTATAAATTGAGTTCTTATTTATTAATGGTAAGAGATATATGTATTAGAGGTAATGTATAAAAAATTTATTGAATAAATTGATATAAATATAAGAGATTCCATTAAGAATGGTGTTTTATACCCACTTATATTTTTAATGGACAATAAAAAGTAAAGCATAAAATCATTTGGTCTAATAATAAGATAACATTTTAATATAATTTGTAAGCTGGCAATACTATTACCCTTGCTTTGTCATATCACGAATTCCTTAGAATTCTTTAATTGCAAAGTTGCTAAAGAAATATGGGATATCTTGAAATTCATTAATGAAGATACTAACAAAGCTAAAAGATTTTCCATTGCCTTGGTAGATAGTGACATGGATTCATCCTATGATTTAGAATAAAAAACTCAACAAGGCTAATCATGATGATAATAATGAGGTTAATGATTTTGACTTTGATTTTTTTATCCTCTTATGACGAATTACCACAAAATTGTGAGGATTTTTTTGTTTAAGCCAATAAACTTCTTAAGATGGTTAGTATAGAAAGTAAAATGACCTTTAAATTAGAATAGAAATTCAAAATTGAATTGGTTGAAATTGAAAGTAAATCTTCTTTTTTTACCACTATTGCTCATGATTGCTCTTTATGCCAATAAACACATCTTTAATTTCTTTAGATGGTCTAAGTGCATAACCTCAGAAAAGGAAAATAATATCTTGAAAAATGACCTTGAAAAATTCAAACACAAAGGGATAATTTAGATTCCTTGTTAGGGAAGTGGAGATGCATGTTTGATATGGTTAGGTTATGCTAAAACATCAATAATCAAGAAATGACATAAGAATTTCTTTGTAGAACCTAAGAAATCTAGTAGCTCATTTGTGACACATTTTTACTATGGTAAGAATGGTCATACTCATTCATTTGCAACATTAGAAAGACATGGCATGTGCTTGTTATGAAAATTTGGGTGCTTGAAGGATTGATTCCTAAGACTCACACTCAATTGAATCAGCTTAATTAGTATGGACCTGAGTTTGAGTAATGATGAGCTTGAATCTTGTAAGTTAATGTCAGGGATTTTAACCTTAACTTTTGTATATGGAGAAAACCTAGTTAGGAAAGGGCAACACATCTTTGAGTGTCTTCCAATTTTGTATAGAAGATTAGTCTTAGTTAATAACTAGGATTACTTCTTGCAATCATATACCTACCTAAATAGTTCAAAAATATAAAGGCAAATACCTTTACAAAAAGATAATATATTGACATGATCGCTTGACTCAATAACTCGTTGCAATTTATTATCCATCTTGGATGTTATTGTCTATGTTGCATATTTACAGATGTTTTAGTTTTTTTTTTCTTTTTGTTTTCTCAAAAAAATTATTAATGTTTTATAAATCTAAAATATTATTAATTATTTTTTTATACCTCTATTTAATAATTGCTACACCAATAATTTATAGTAAGTAATGAATGTTAAATATGAGCATTTTGGGTGTGTTTGTTAAACTAGCTTATAAGCTAGTTAAAACTTATAATTTAGATAAAAATTATAAGCGATAAGTGAGTTCAAAAGTTAAAAACTAGTTGATTAAATTGAAAGTATTTGACGAGAGTAATTAATAAGTTAGCTAAAAAATATTCAATGACATAAAAAGATATTTTAATTATTTTATTATAATGATCTTTTTGTATGTATCACTTTTATTATTTGAATTTATTCTAATAACACATCTGTTTAAATATTACCAATAATTTAACTTAGTTGGTTGAGTATTGTGTGTGAGTTGTGACAAATTTTTAGTATTTGAGTTTGATTGTTAAGAATAAAAAAAATCCTCTTAAAAACTAGAACACTAATTTTTTAATTTTATATCATAAAAATTTATGAGAATTTGAGGATTTTTCTTGGACCACCTCAAGTATAATGATCTAAAATAAAAATTCTTTTAAATAAATAAATAAAAATAAAAAAGAAATTTCAAGTAAATTAATGAGAATAAAAATAAAAAAATAAATTAAAAACTTAGAGTTTATAAGTTATAAATTAATTGAAATAATTTATAATAACAAATTAAAAATTATTAAAATAAACTTACATACCAAATAATTTTATCAAATTAGCGTACACTCCTAAAATGACCTGTCAAATACACTCTAAATAAATATTATTATACATCATTAAATGTTGTTAAATGTTCTTTAACATGTATACATTATTCTTAAACATCACTATATACTCTTACACTTGAATATAAGAAAAATTAATTCAACTTAATTAAAAATGTTAGTTAACTTTTTATTTAATTTTCTAAATCTCATTTAAAATAAATAAACTTCATTTTCTAAATTATCATTTATAGCGTTCATTGATGGAAGACTTTAATTTTGTGGGATCTTGTATCAAATTGGAATGCCTTTTCTCCATTTTGAAAGTCACGTATTGATATTATGAGAATTAAAATGGTCATAAAAAATAGATTTTAAATTAAATAAAAAGTATTTTAGAAATAAATATATTAAATAAAATAAAAATAATTATAATTTTCCTATGTTTTAGACTTACATCTATGTTTTCTTCTTCTTATATTCAAGTTCAAAAAGAGTATAAATGGAGTAGGTGTTCAGATAAAGTCTTAATAATTAAAATATATATATGAAAACATTGTAATTTTTTTAATAATTTATTAAATATTTAATTTTTCACTTGACTATATATCTATTCATTAAAAAAAATTGATTTGAATTAATATAAAAATGTGAATATATGAAATTTACCTAATTAATACTGTTAATACTTTATAATACTCCCTATTTTAAGGTCTGGCTAACCAAGGACAGTGATTAAGGAAAAAATAGATAATATTTATTTAAAATTATGTTGGGATTATATTGAAAAAATACACCGTTATAATTTTTAATAAAAAAAACTTTTCAGTTTTCATTTCATAACTTGTATTCTTGTTATGCTTATATTTTATAATCTCTCTATTTTAAAATAATTAATATTTAAGAATTAAAAAACTTATACATTAATTAATATTTTTATGTTTTAATTAAATATTATAATTTTTATTTTAAATTTAACCCAAATAAATTAAACCAATCTAATAAATTTTTATATTAGTATTGTCCTTATCAATTTTTCAACCACCAGCATTAATCGTTTAACTGTTGCAAGTAATACATTTATAGAGAATAAAAATATTTGAGTAAAATCAATTTAATAAATAACTTATTTATTGTTGTTATTAATCTATGTAAAAAAAAATTAAATATTAATTATTTTAGGATAGAAGAAGTAATTTTTAATATTTTTATGATAAATGTTAATTAATTTTCTAAAGACATTAATTAAGAAAACAAAAATATTTTTTTATTAAAATACATAAAATTGTGCTTTCTTATAATTTTTAAATGTACTTTGATATGATTACTAATATTACATTTAGTCGTTATTATAATATCTAATTAATCAAAATTAAAAAATTTAATTAATTTAGTTAAAAAAATTAAATTTATTTTAAATTAATATTTTTTAAAATTATTTCTAAATAAAATTAACAAATATTAATAAGTTATATTTCTTTCATTATCAAATCATCTCAAAATTATCTTTAATAAAAATAATTTTATAAAAAATAATTAATACATAATACATTTTAAATTGAGTCTTACATTTTAATTTTAATTATATAGTAAAAGTTAAAAATAGTAAAAGATTCTTAGTTATCTTGGAATATTATCCCACAGCTGAGTCTTTAACCCACTTGTTAGCATTTTCTTTGAGACAGTCATTAATTTCATGAAAAATTACTTGTTCCTAAAATCGAAAAAAAAAAAAAGAGAATCGGATTGGTTGTTTTCTACGTGGAAGTCTCACGTTTTGGTGAATCATTTGTCGTTGTTTTAGCACAGTCGCATATATAGAAAAAAAATTGACGATTGATGAAGACAGCAGTGAAACTGTGAAACATTGTGGAGTGATTACATCGTCCTCTCTGCTTCACATTCATATCAAAGATCGGACACTGCAAGCTCGTGATCCAAGACGATAAAGAACCTAACAAAAACCGAATCATACCAAACAACAGACCATTTATTTCTCTATCAACATGAAAGTGATGTACTCCTTGTATTCAATCTTGCCAATAAATGTTCCATATGGAACATCAATTTGTAACATTTAAATTTGTAGAAAAAATTGGTATCGACCTCACTTAAATATGGAATTAATTTAACATACACCCTTTTATTGAAGATTGAATTTATGTCCCTTGTAAATATTTATTTTAAGTTTTTTTTTCCTGAAAACACTTATCTTAACAAATAAAAAAAAATTGATTGAATTGCAATGACTTAGTAATCCTATAACATTTATGAAGTGCCATTTAAGTCATTCATATTAATTTATACCCATAAAAATATTAGTATCAATAAAAGGTTACTTTTATAATAAAAATGTTATTTGAACTGTGTTGCTCGATAGGTTACTCTAGAGGAACTGGTCTTGCTAGCTCGTTGCATCACATTCTTCGTAAAGCTACCTTTTGTGCAGATGTCATGGGGATTCATTTTTCCATATCATAGCAATTTGCTTTTGTTTTTTGTTTCTCTTTTCAGCTCTTGTAACAAACAAAATCTGTTAATTTTGTGATATTTTAAAAGTTATATTAGTTGAAACAATTTGGTTTATATTGATTTTATTTTAATTATTTAATTTATATTTACTTTTAATTTTATAAAGTCAGAATAATTATCATTCATAATTTAAGCAACTAACTATAAGGTAACCGTTTTAAAGTCTATAACTTATACAATCAAGAATAGTCTTCGTATTATTTAATGGTTGTGTTATTATTGAAGTGAAAAAATAATAAAGCACTTGCTATTTACACCGCTTGTTTTCTTAATACATCTGTCCATTTTTTGTTTTATTATCAATTATTTTTTTAAATCCTTATACCCTTTCGTTCGTTTCACTTAAGTCTTTTTTGTTTTTTTTTTCCTTTTCTGTAAACCCCTTCTCTCTTTTACATATAGTCTTCATCTTATGTCACCATGTCGTTCGTTTGATATTGTTGTGCTTATTTAATCATGTTGTCTTTATTCTTGTTTTCTATAACTTCATAACATATATCAATTATGGAATGTCATTTCTGAAACTATGTGTTATATTTTTAAAAATGTCTATCTAGAATCAATTTATGTTGTTTTGGAAAGACATATTTAGAACTATAACATATGTTATCAGAAATGACTTTGCATAATAACATATATCAATTTTGAAAAAATATTTTTGAAACTATATTTATAATTTTGGAAATGCTTTTTTAAAATTGATATGTGTTATTTTGGAAAGTTCATTTTCAATAATCAATAACAAAAAATGAGT
This sequence comes from Pachyrhizus erosus, assembly GCA_026544285.1. Taxonomy (NCBI): domain Eukaryota; kingdom Viridiplantae; phylum Streptophyta; class Magnoliopsida; order Fabales; family Fabaceae; genus Pachyrhizus; species Pachyrhizus erosus. Next base: position 4,057 of record JAMLFT010008298.1, on the reverse strand, counting down.
TTATCTACAAGTTTTTTATTGCGTCAAGTCTTAAAAATCATTAATGTGCACACTTGTTTATTTGAGCATGAGATTGCAATACCTGGACTTTAAGAGACACATTAGACACACAAAGTTGAAAAGCCGAATGAAAAGTCACCGTCAAAGTCAAGCATTATAAAAAAATAAAATTTCATTTACAATAAATAATATATGTAATTATCAGCATACCTTAAAATGCAATGTCATGCAAAAGAAGTAATTTTTGTGAAAAATATAATATTATATAATGAATATGATAAAAAAGAAGTACACAATTAGGAATTAAAGAATAAAAAAGATAAAACAAAAGAAAAAAAACTTTAAAAAATAAAAAATACATTAGTGTAAAAATAGGATTCAAAAAAGTATATTTAATAATAAAAATATAAAAAAGAAGAAAAGGAGTTACTTAACAAATGTAAATAGCAAGTGCCAATAATAATTCAATATAAAAATGTCATTTATTCTCTAGACTTTATTTTTCTCCAATGCTTTTTTTTCCATAAAATTAAGGTCCAGCCTATTGATTTATAACTAGCAGAATATTTATATGACAATATTTTGAATTAATTATTTTTTTTTTATCTCTACGACATTTTTAAAAATTCATTAATTAGATGTTTTAGAGAGAATAAAAATCAACCACTATAGAGATCAACTTAAAATTGAAGAAAATAGATCTCTAAATGGATCTTTAATGGTTATTAAAAAATCATTTACTTATTTTTTAAAAATTTAACTATTTAATTAGAGACTAATATTTTGATCTCTAATTAAAATATAATTAGAGACTATTTGTAATTTTATTAACCCATGTTAAAGATCAATTCTTTAATCCTTAGTTGAAAATATGATTATAAACTTATTTTTATCCATCTATCTTATTAAAATATAATTATACACTATTTTTAATTATTATTAACCTATTTTAAAAATCAATTTTTAAGTCTAATATTTTTCAACTTATAATTGAAGAAAAAATAGAAACTATTTTTTAGCCATTATTACCCATTTTAGAATCTAATTTTTTAGTCTAACGAAAGGGTCATATGGAGTGTAGAATGGGATATGCCATATCTCCTTGATTGGTAGCCAAAATAATCACATTAAGTGAAATTAAGAGGGTACATATTCCAATTGGTGTTACTATGACACCCATCTTAACGTGACACTTTTTATTCCAAAAATGAATTTGCATCAAAGGCCCATCGAGGATAATTGATTAAATGCAAAACCTCAAACGAACAAAGTTTCAAAATCCGTTTTGTGCGATAAAGAATACCACATAATCATTCATTCATAATAAAACATCATAATTATAAATAATAATTACAATAATTCTTTGGCTCTTAATGACCATATAATCTTTAATAAAAAAATTGACAATTAATTTATAAAGTAAACTTTAAAATATAAATTTCAAAGTAAATAAAATATCTAAGCCTCGATTTTACAACTATCCAAGCAATATAAGTTTCATTTGACAAAAGAAATAAAACAAAGGCTAATACCTCATCTCTAGAGCTTCTCCTCAAGGTCTTGTTGCAAGTCACGTGTATACAAAAAATTAATCAAAGAAAACATAAACATACATAAACATGCACCCTTTTTATAATCATAAAAATAATTTTTAAAATTTGCACAATTAACTAAATACCTTTATTAAATATATAATATTTAATTTTTCTTAACTTAAAACGTAGAATAATTTTTCTCAATTACATTTTTTGAACAAATGATCCTAAATATTAGTAAAATTCTTTTGATTAATTTTTATCATTCTTTTCAAGATAAAAAATTTGAGGTAAAAAAAATCATATGGATGATAATAGTGTAGTAATTAAACAATAATGATAATAAACATTTTTCTCATAAGTATAAACTAAGTAAACTAATGTCATAGGTGTACAAGTTTAGATATTTAAATAATTACAAAATTATCTAGATTACAAGTCATCACATTCACACTAGTATATTCCATCATAACAATTTTACACAAAACTTAATGCGCAAAATAACACGCATTAAGTCACAAAATATTTCCAAATAATCTTCGAGGTCCAAACTATTGCCTAGTGGATATCCGTCGCCCCTTCCCTGGCTAGGAGACATATTTGATAACGAGGACCCGTTCCTATCGCTCTACTAGGAGTTGCATTCGACACCTAAAAGTTGGTAGGCTCGCGTTTACCATCATCATCTGAAAAGTAGGGGTTGTAGGAGTGAGTCATTCATCCTCAAACACACACAAATGTGAAATATCAGAAAATAAAATCTATTTGTTATCGCATACTCTCTCCTTATAGTGTCAAGCCTATTTGGGATATTCTACTAATCGTATTTTAGGGTCCCTCGTTGCCTCCAAAATTTCTATCTCTGAGAGGACTTACAAGAAACGTATTATTCATTCCAAGGTTTGCTTTTTGAGTGACGATCAAGAGATCATACCCTGTTTTGTACATTGAATTAGGATACTCTCAACCGAATCATGGTAATGCTTCGCTTTGTGGGGACGTTAAGCTAATCATGTGAATCCCTCTAAACTCAGAGTCATCACAACTTGACACCTTATACTACCTTCAAAGACTCACCGAGAGCCTACAACATTCCTTAGGTACTTACTGTAGTTAACTCGTGCAATACTCCAGTCTTAATTCCCACACATGATTTTATTATATCATTTGCCAACTTCCTCCTCCACTTGTGCAACCGAGTCTCCATTTTAGGTACCGCCACAACACAAGTAATCAAATGAGGTTTACCCTTATGATTCCTCAACCTTTCCAATTCTCAAGTAAATTCCTTATCAAAATGAAGTTCTTGTCCCCTTTTAAAGTTCAAGTCTTATGATAAAACATGAACACGCAGGAAACCATCATCCACACCGAGACTCATCACCATCTGAAAATCCTCCTGCATTTTTCTATTATATTCTTCTTATTAAAACTCTATCACTTTGAGACATTCGATCATGTTCTTTCATCAAAACATGTCTCAAACATATGACTTCCTCTTTCTTAGCAACAAAGGCAAAACATCTAACCCTATCAATTTCAAATCTTATTTTTATTCCTTAACAAATAGTAGTAATAACAATAATTAAGAAAGGATAATGAGTTCTTTTCCCCTTTCATGCATATCTCATCCTCAATGATTTACATAATGCATAATGATTATAAACATGTATTAATCAAGAGAAGATAAGTAACTAGATAAAATGATTTCATAAATCAAGTAAAAGTTATATTTATACTCTAACATCGATAATTTTTATTTTTTTTATTTTTCATTTTTTCTAATTATCAAAAGTATTTATTACTAACATCACTATTATTATTATGTAACGCCTAATATTCGAACTAACAATTATTACATTTATAAGAATTCATTTTCTATTTATTTATTGTTTAGTTAATCAATTAAATACTATTATTTATTTATTTAGTTTATGATCTTATTAAATTGATGGAAATACTATTTCTTCTAAACCTTGACCTTATGTTATTCATACTAAGTTCATTCTCATTGATCCTTAAAATAAATTGGTAGCATAAAATTATCCTAACCTTTATATTGACTAGTGTTAAGTTAAAGCTAATAAACTCCAATTATTTATTTTACTGCTAATCATTTCCTAATCGTTTATTGAATCATATTTCTTTATATAAGTATCTTTTTATTATAAATTGAGCAAATTCCCAACCTACCCATTTATAATTATTCGTGTTATTTTTATCACTAATCTCTCTCTCTTATTCTTTCTTCCTTTCATTCTTCCTCTCTCTGTCTCTTTCTTTCTTTCTTTCTCTCTCTATCTCTCTCCCTTTCTCTCTTTCTCCCCCTCTCTCTTTTTCTCTTTCTCTCTACCTTTCTTTCTCTCTCTCTCTCTCTCTTTCTCCCTTTCTCTCCCTCCCTCCTTCCCTCCCTCCCTCCCTTTCTATCTATAACATCCCAAATCGATATATAATATTATTTTCAAAGTTTACTTTTATCTTAGTATGTGGGTGAATGTTTAAAGGAATGAATTAATAAATAA
>JAMLFT010008297.1:0-13840 GCA_026544285.1 Pachyrhizus erosus | reverse complement strand
AATTCTGAATTCATTTGTTTCTAATTTTAGTTTATTAACTTTTTTTAATCCTTCACTAGAAATATAATTCAATGACTAAAAATATAAATTCTAAAAAATTTAAGAATTAAAAATATAATAAATTTAAAAACTATGAATCCAAAGCTATTTTAGTTATCTATTTTTATATAATAAAAATCTTTTTTTGTCACATATCAATATTTCATTCAATTTATTTTTAATAAGTGTCACGTATCAATATCTCATGTAATTTTTTTTTCTAATAACATTCAATCTATTGATTTATCTTTTGATTCAACAGTCCAGATTTTATAATAATTAAAAAATATTTTCACTCAACATGTAACTATATTATTGTCTTTAAAATTAAAAAATTTAATTTAATAATGAATATTTATATATATATATATATATATTAGTCATCTATCATCTTATACTAAAATAAAATAATTATTTTATTCTATAATAATTTTAGACTTAAAATATAATTTATTAAAAATAAGTAATTAATAGGATTATTTGGTTAAGCTAAAGGTTAGTAAATAATAGTATATCTATTCTACACATATAAGAATCTTCTCCTCGTTAATCATAAATGTCAAGTGTCGATTTTTTATGTATTTTTTTAATCTTTTTTTCAAATACATCTAAGTCATCCATTTTATTTTAATTGAACAGTTCAAATTGACTAACATATATCTTTACGCAATATTTTTTTTAGTGCATTATGAATATATCATGTTAATGATAATAAGATAAAAATAGTTTTATGAAAAACAAATATATTATTTTAATTATTTATTATTTTATAAAAAATTATTTAAATATTTAAAATTATTAATATAATTTTAGATATAAAATAGAATTTTATTAAAAAAAATAATTAATAAGATCATTCAATTAGGATGATGGTCAGTAATTATTAATTTTTTAAACTGAAATAACTATTTTATTCTATAATACTTTTAGGTTTAAAGGTTTATAAATCAAAAACTACATTGTTATTATTTGTCATGTACTAAAAAAATAAATTTTTTATTCTTTAAATTATGAAATTCAATTTTTATATTTTTTATTTATAAGTCAATGAAAATTAGTACAAATATTTTGTTTATTAACTAACTTCTTTAAGTAGAAGGTGACTAAGACATTATTAAAAAAATATTTATATAAATTAATGATTAAATAATATGAAAAGCAATATGTGATAACTCACGCAAATACAGATCATTCTAGTGTCATACTAAAATTTCTAACTTACACTAGGTAGAAATTACAATCACTAGTTCACTTCACACATTCTGAAGATTCAAATAGATTATAGATTCTCACGTGACATGCTATATGAAAAAGTCTTTTTTTCTAAAGAGAAAAAAAAATTCTATGACATGAATGTTGTAAATTCATGTAATGATTCCTTTAAAAATAATATATATATAATATAATAAATACTTTTATAATATTTTTAATCTTTAAGCTTTTTAAAAAATTTATTTTTTATTGATCAATATTTCTTAATTTTTTTTTCTTATCTTTAATTCTTAGGAACTAAAAGTAAGGACAGAAAAAAAAATTATAAGATTAAATTCAGGCAAAAAAAATTTAAGAACTAGATATAAATATTTTAAAGATGTTTAGAAACTAAAAAGACGGTAAACCTTAAATAATATAATAAAATATAAAATAAATAAATATCAATCAGTATAAATAAATAGTTAATAAAATATAAAATAAATAAATATCAATCAGTATAAATAAATAGTTAATAAAATATATAATAAATTAAATAAATTAACTTAAATAAATAATTATTTTTCTTTATAGATTGTTTTAATGACTATAAAATGTAATATTTTTATGGTTTTAAATATTTTTAGTATGATATGTCTTTTAGCCCATAGTCTATTAATCTATTTATTTAGTAACAGATCTATTAGCCTGCAAATCTATAGATCTTTTAAATAATAGGCCTATTACTTAACAAGTTCATTGACTTGTTTAAAGATAGACATATCAACTTATTTAATTAAAACTTCAACAAGTTCATTGACTTGTTTAAAGATAGACATATCAACTTATTTAATTAAAACTTCAATATAAATACAAAATAAACTACAAATAGCCTAATAAGTTAAAACAAAGTTTATAATAAAGTAATTACTTAAAGGTTAAACTTGAGCCATGAAATTATAAAGCCGGCAAGTCAAGGCTTCGATAAAAGCTAACCTATTCTACCCCCAAATTAGACTAAGATTAAGTCAATTTTTGTTGTTGTATTATTTGTTTATTTTATAATTAATAATAACTATGGAGTCCAAAGCTGCAAAATGCAAGACGTTATAGTAATTATAAACAAGAACTTTTCTACTTCTTGTACACTGTATTTTTTGTGGTAATATTTTCATATTCTTAATTTCTAAGTGGAATACACACACACACACACACACGAAACCTCTAAACACCAATCAGGTATCAACCTATACATGCATATTGAGAATTCACATAAATTGTATAACCGAGGAAGGTAGTTTCTGGACAGGCATGGTAATCGATTTGCCCTTTCCAACTTTCAGCGACGCGCTTTCTACTTTGTTGCAAGTTATTGCCATCACAAATGTGCGGTCCAAAACGTGAGCAAATACGTACATTTACTTAATCAAATTCAAAATGTTGCATCACCACAACTATTTCTCTTCTTGCAGTTCTTCCATCCCTTTCACTAGGGAAATCTTTCTTTCTTTCTTTCTTTCTTTCTTTCTTTCTTTCTTTCTTTTCTATGCTTGTTATATAGATTAAATCATTTAGAAATTAATATTTTTACATTTAATATTATTTAATTTATAATAATAATATACATACTTTATCCCATGTGGATATCTTGATTCTATCAATAATTCTAGTACGTAACAGTTAGTTTGTGTTCGATGTTTAGCTTTATTTAGGGAAATGACATAGAAACTTACACGAAACATCTCAATTAGCGTGTAGGTCAACATCATTTTCGCTGCCTAAATCAAACACTAACATACATCGAACTTACACCATGATTTAAATGGATAGATTACTTCCTTCTCTTTTAAAATATTAATTTTTTAATATTAAAAGAATTATAATGATTATTGTTTAATTTTTAATGAAATATTAAAAATTTTATTCCAATTTTATCTCAAATAAATCACATCAATCTAATAATTTTTAAACATGGTGCCTATAAATTTTTCATTCACAATCATATTTTAATAAAATTATTTGGATAATTTATTTATTATTATTCTTAATTCGTGTAAAAAAAAATTAAACATGAGTAATTTTAAAATGGAGGGAGTATTTTATTTTATGTCAAAATAATGTATAACTAAAGTGTTATTTAGATAGTCCTTGCAATTTCTTTTCTTCTAAAATCTAAGCAAACCCTGTAACGGATTAATAAAATAAACACTCAATCCATTTAAGATTCTTTCACCAAAAGGTTATTATTTAGACAGTCCTTGGAATTCTTTTCTTCTTCTAAAAACTAAGCAAATCCTATAATGGATTAATAAAAATAAACACTCAATCCATTTAGGATTCATTTGAAAAACAATAATAATTCTTTTTTACCAGTTGAAAACTAAAACGCATAGATGTCAAAATATGCATTATTTCATTGTACTACATGGATATCTGATTTATTCTTTCGATTCTACCATATTGTATTTGATAAAATACACTCTTTAGCTCTCTCACTCTTAAATTAAGAAAAATGATAAAATACATACATGTAGATTCTTTTGTGGTTTTTTTTCTATTGAACGGGGCCAAGCCCAAACATAAAGGAGTACAATTTGGCTAGTGTAAAAGCATATATTTCAATAACAACAGGTTTATATATTTTCCCCTTAGAAAATCGTGAGAAACTATTAGCCCATAGAGCCTGTTTTGGAGTATTTTATGGCTTAACAACGGCCAATAGCTTATCCTCATCAGTGAACACAACTAGTTATAAAAGCTTTAAGTTTAGTCCATCAAAGGTACTTATAATTTTACATTTAGCTTCTTGGCTTTCATTTAAATTAACTTGAGTGTGAGAACCTTTACATGTACACTCTCTTTAATACAGAACATAGAAGAACACTACTAGAAATCTTGCTTATTCCTCAGAAATCTACTATTGATGGATCACTATACTCTCTTAGATTGTGAGGTACATGATCATTTTTCTCTTTAGACTTGTACTAATCGGACCTAATTATTAAAATATTACACACGTTAAAACTATAGATATAAAAGTGGTTATATCCAACTTAAGATTTTGATGATACCAAAAATTATTAAAAATTATGAATTGCTAATAATATATTACATGTGCAATTACATATGATATGCTATAAAATTTGTGCTTTTTATTGTGCATTAATTATTATTAAAAGGAAAATGAGTTTTATAGTAAATATCCAAGACACATTTTTAAACTAAGCGTCCTACCCATTTTTACGCAAAGTATCCAACATGTGTTTTTGTCAAAAGGATCCAAAGTGATCGCTACAACATGCTCTATACTTTTATATAAACCTGAATGATGTTTTTTTAACACGTTTTGAATTAAATTAATCTTGAAAACAACTATGTCTTAATGTCGTTTTCTACCTTGTTATTCAAATATATATGTCACATTTATTGTATAAATATACTAGTAAGTTTCATGGTACTAATAAAAGGAATGTTGCAAGTCAACTTATTTGTTCCAGTTGTACCTTAAGAAGAAAAAGAAGAAAAAACCAAAACCTTTTTTTGTATAAATTGACAATGTTCAAATTACTACACCTTTTCTTACTTTTCTAGATAAGACAAACAAGTTTCTTTATATTAAAAATGAACTAGTGCATATCAGAAGAGGAAGATGAACTTCTCCAACAATTATGTCTTCAATTATAAACAAAAGGATTAGAAGTAGAAACCAATAACTTTTGTGAAGCTCATTATATAATAAGTTTACTATGCTCCGATCTTTTGTGGACATTATTACTCTTAAGCTAAAACTTTCATACATTTTTGTTTTTGTAAAGTTTTTGTAATGTACTTTAATTTGTATATGTTTTCAATTGAGTTATCTTGTAATCTTTTAAATCTTTATTGACTTATAAAAATTTGAAGAGATTTGGTGTTAAAAGAATATTTAGAATATGTGATATTGTGGGTAAAATCACATTGTTGTTAAGCCTAAAGAGAATGCTAAAAATATTTTACTACAATCGAGATTTGGTTAGACATAATTATAAGTTAAATCAAATAAGTACATTTTTTTTATAAATATTTCTAAAAATTTCTAATAAGATAATTCTAAATGTTCATCACATCTTTTCAAAATCATTAACGTCTATAATTCAAATGTCAAGTTTTACTTGGACATTGTTAGATCTAAGTCCCAAATTGCATTTTAACCAACAAATGATTTGAAGGCTTTGGTAAAAAGGTAAGTGTTATTTATAAAATTTTTATTTTGTTAAATGTTCTTATCAAAGGTATAATTTTTGTGCATGTGTTTAATAATATAAAATGTATGAATATGTGTCACACGATAATGATGGATAAACACTCAACAAAAGGTAAAGAAAATTATATGGATGATACTACATGTAAAAAAAAAATTATCATTTGCTTTTGGTTATTCCGTTTTTTTAATTTAGTTAATTTTGTATTCATTTATAGTGTCACAAACGAACAAGAATTTATAGTGTCCACTAAGAATAACTTTTGTTAAAAACTCATCATTGGAGCTTTATTTTTTTACACAATTTGAACATCAAGTGATTGCACAAGCACCGACACTAAATTTTTACGTAAGCCCGTTAACGCATTTTACTGTAAATTCCATAAAAATATTCTATTTTGCATTTCTTAACTAATACCTTTAGAAAACTCATTAAAAAGATCCAAGAAATAGATACGAGTGATATGTAGTAGTGAGACTCGTTTAAGAACTCCAAAGAAAAATGTTAGATTTCAATGCTCTTATGTATTTTTTTAAATGTTGAGAAAGATGATCAATTCCACCAAATTTTCAAACTTCTTAACAGTTGATTGAATAAATTGGTGTAAAGTTATAAATAAATTATTAAAATAGAATTATTTTGAAATATATTATTAAAATAAGATTCTTTATCACCGTCATTATTTCAATTGTTTAATTATAAGAAAAAAAATTTAGTATCACACAACTTTTTTTCTAAAAAGAATAATTAAACTGCATTTCATATAACATTTCACGTAAAAATTACTACCAGTCGACATGACACGTTTTGAAAGTGTCAAGTAGACTAAATATTCTCTTGTGACATACAATGTGAGAATTTTTTTTAAAAAAAATGTCTACCATATGGTTGTTTCTAATTCACAAGATAATTTCTTCAAAAGTTAAAATAAATAAATTAAATAAAGTAAAATAAAATACACTTAATGAAATAAATTAACTTAACTAAATAAGCTTATATATATGATCATTATATTATATATATATATATATATAAAATAAAAGATATAACCACAATCTATACTTTTTTATATAATTATACAAATATTAATTATTTAATATATGTTAAAATTTTATAAAATGTTATAACTATGAAATTAAATGATATTGGTATCTAAAGACAACCTATTGATGTCATTACCTAAATATGATCCTTTTTTTATTCTTTTTGAAACATCATTTATTCTGAAAACGTCTTTTAAACATAAATTTATAAAAAAATTTCTCTTTCTTGTACTATATCATCTACTTAACACAAGTCGTCATAAAAGAAACGAGTATATAAAATTGTTGTTGATATATCTGCCAACTACCAAGTTTTACTCAAACCTTCAATATCACTTGAAAATTGTGGATGAAGGCTAATAACATAGAATTTCACCATGTATTGAAACTAGTAACCAACTTTAATTGCTAATATATGTCTCATGGTTAGTTGTTTAGCCTTGCGTTGAAACTTGTCACCAATAATTAAAATATAAAAAATAAACATAATTTATTTTAAGCTATAAGAATAATAAAATATAAGAATAGACAAACTTAGTTTATTTTAATTTATCACAATTCATGAAAGAAGTGGTGTCTAACGACAAGTCAATGTAACATAGGAAGATATTATAGAATCATTTTTTGAATATAACACATGTTTTTTTTTTTTTAAGTAGACTTTATTGCGTAAGTAGTCATCATGCATGTTGTATGATTTTGAAGGCTAATTTTATTTATTTAAAAATATAATTTTTTTTATTTTAATTAATATTTTATTTAACAATATTTGTTTCAAGTTAAAATTTTATGTAACTTTATTTACTTATTTTAATTAATATTTTATTTAAGTTTGTTTGTTTACTTTAATCGATATTTTATTTATTTAATAAGTTTATTTAATTTATTTAAATTTTTTGTTTAATTAATATTTCATTTCAATTTTATTTAGTTCTATTTAGTTTATTTATTTAAGTTTAGTTTTTAAATTATTGAAGAAATTTCCATTAGTATCGTCAACATACATGTGATAAATTTTCTTTTTTCCAAAAACAAAAGGTCTAGCGGGGCATGCTTTATGAAAAAATGACCAATTTCTTCTTTAAAAAAAAGACACACGGTATTGAAAACTGTCATGTGACTTGACATTTCCAATGGTGATGTCGCAAAATATATGCTTTAGATTATCATATTTTAATAATTTGTTTGTAATTTTACATTAATCTGATCAATCAATTTTTTCATAGCCTACCATATTGACCATATTCACCGTTACATCGTTATGTAAACACTATTTTACTTTAGAGACTCTATTAATATATTTTTTTTATCTTTACTTTTTTTTTATCGTATAATAGTATTTATTATATTTTTTTCGCTGTAGGTTTCATCTAGCATTTAATTGTTCATCCATCATTTTTTTCTTATTCACATATAACATAAAAATAAGTTTTAATCTATTGGTGAGTGATTTTTGAAAGCAAATCTTTTGCTTTATTTTAATACAAATAAAATATTTTAATGGAGTGAGATTTGTACAATTAAAATAGGGTTATTGATAGTATTTTAGCATATAATATAAGATGAATAGTAAAAAATATAACATGTAGAAATATAATATTAAAAATAAAAATAAAAATTTAAATAATTAATTTATAGATAAAAATAAAAAATATTTAAAATTAATTAAAAATTAAAATTATAAATACTCAAAAATATATTTTTATAAATTAAATTAAATTAAATTTTATTTAAAAAATATTACATAAATATGTCTATTTTATCATTTTATATTTTCAGTTACTTTAATAGATAATTTTATCAAATATTTATTATTCATTAAATTAATTTTTTAACTTTTAGTTATCAACTAATTTTGAAATTAGTTTTGTCAAACATAGTCTTATTGTTTTCTTTTTTTATCCTCGTTCATTTCACCCTAATACACTCCAAATGAAACGAACATTTATTAATTTTCTTAAAAAATTATAAACATACATTTATTTTTTCTTCTATTTTATTTTCTTATCTCTTTATTTTCTTCATCATATTACTTATTAAATGTATCATGTTTTTGTTTTGTTTTTCTTTTTCATATGTTCTTTTTCTATCTCATACACGTTTATCATAATCCAAAAAAAAAAAAAAATTAAGCATAGGAGGTAAAGATTCCCATTCGATCATATTCCATCCTTGATTCCAACGGGTTACTAACTTATTCTGACGATGACATATTTGTATTCAAATTGATTGGACATTCTATATGATCAGCCAAATCATCTTGACAGACTACAGTGCTTGGACAATTACTAAAAAAACATTCTTACCTTGAACCTTTTATTTTAGTTTAATAGAGATAAAGGAAAACAATTAAATAAAAAAAGATTTTAATATTGATTATTATTATTATTATTTATTAAAGAGGAGAGATGGAAAAAATGGAATTATAAAAGACGGGTAAAGAGCAAAAATACAAAAAAAGTTGTAAGTATTTCTCAAGTATCAAGAAATGAACAATTTCATCAGCTGCTTGACATACCTTGGTTCAATTTTAGGCCCATAATTCTCACTTTATTTGACCATTCCATAATATTCCATCCTTGATTCCCATTTACCACATCATTTGAATGCTGAATGGGTTATGATTATTTCAAAGGCATATTCGTCTTCAAATTGGTCAGATACTCTGCTAAGCAAATCATTTTGGTCAGATACGGGACAACGACTGCATGCTTTTACCAAATGAATGCCTCTTACCAAACTAACATTCTCACCTAAAATTTAAATTTAGATGCAGCTTAATATAGCATTAGAGACAACATTTCAAACCACCAGAAAGTGACCACGGGAACTACCAAACTAGACTACTTTTTTCTGCTGTAATTAATTCATGTAAATGGACTCAGTGGGAATGCTCTCGATTGGTACACCTCTAAAAAGTAACAACTCAACGGAAATACAACAGCGTACAATTAATAGTCACATTTTGTGGATGCATTTCTTTTTTGATTTGGTACAATTAATATTCATAATTGGGATGATACCTGGTAATTGTTTGGTATATATTTTTGGTTTCCAGCAATACTAATATATTACAATATGTTAATAACCTATTATATACTAAAAGGGATGAACATGAATTAAAAAGGGAACAACAGAATTGGGGCCTGAAAATGTAACAACCACCTGGTGTGTTGTTTTTTACAAATGAAGAAGTTGAAATTCTTCCACAGAGGCGCTTATGAAGAAAGTGGAGGAGCAACGGCCGTAAGATTTCGCCGTTTTTTGTCGAAGAGAATCCTGACATAAAAGTTAAGAAAGAGCATGAGAAGGGCAAAGTTGAGGACGGAATTGAAGAGCCAGGCGCCAATGCCGTTACAGCCACCTTTGAAAAAGAAGTGCAAGAAGAAAACGGCGACATGGCAGGCGACATTACAAGAGAGGAGGGCGATCTGGCAGTTTAGAACGAAGGGGAAGCAGGCGCCGCGGAGGCCTATGGCTGTCCAGAATCTGTAGCCGTAAACGAGGGCGTAGACTAGCGTGGCGAAGAGAATCGCCAGGACCTGAAAGGATTGGGAGAATTCCAGCCAGATGAAGGAGGCTAAGACCGCGATGGAGTGGTTCAAAAGATGAAAAAACGACAATCTGCTACCTCCTAGGATCATCAGGAAGGTACGGAACATGTGGAGGAAGCGGGAGAGGTAATACACGTAGGACCAGAAGAACACCCGTCCGGATGGCCTGGTTCCCAGTGGGAAGCAGAGCAGCCACTGGAAAGGGGTTTTCGACCGCCGCCATAACCACCTTGTGTCTCGTATCTCTCCGCCCGCCGATATTAGTATTCCTGCGAAGATTGTGGCCGATATCAACGACATGGCCAGGCTGTGGATTGCTGGGAGGGGTCCCAGGGGTATTGGACGGTGGCCACCGCGGCGTCGGATGATGATGGAGATAGAGAGGTGGAGGAAGAGGGAGAGGAAGATGTAGGAGGCTATTGAGGTGAAGAGGAATGACCACGTGGCTCCCCATGATTGGGCGTGGCTCCACCTGAACCCCACGATAGCGGGGTGCTCCGAGAGGTAGTATGTTGCACGCGGTGCCTCCTTTAACATCATCTTGTTTCACTGTTTCGGTGTGGTTCACATTACGTCGTGGTTTGGTTTTGTTGGAACTTGAAAAAGGTTGGACTCGGAAACTGATAGAGAGTGCAAACAAACGAGTTTAATTGAGGAGTGGGGAAATGCAATGCTAAGAGAGATTAATTAAAATGATGGGAGACAATTTCTGATGACGTGGCGCTTTCTCGTTGGATAGAGTGTGGAATATACGGATTGGCTTTGACACGTGCAATTGAAAATTATTTTCTGGTTACTTAATTTTGCAGCTGCATCCGACTCTTTTGGGCCCTCTTTGGTTTTTCTATTATTTTCTATCTCTTTCTTTTTTATTTTACTTTTTAATTGATGATGGACTCTGATTTTAATTGTCCTCACACACCCACAGCTATATATTTTTAATTTGGATTAAATTTTTTTTAAAAAAAAAAAAAAAAGCACGATGGATGCTTAAAAAATCATAAGTAAATTTACATGACTTAAAACTTTGAAAATCAAATTCACTAATTTAAAATATACATATTTTAATTGTGATTGATTGAAAATATAAGACTAAGACATCTTTTTTCTTCCTTTCTTCTTATAAGAAGAAAAAAAACATGTTCTTTCATTCAATTAATAATGATAATCATATGAAAAGTTTGACGTAAGCTTTCTCTTGATATAATAACTCACTTTAAAAAAGTTTGTCTCCAAGAGGCCGAAGGCCTTGATTGCTTGGTGGTTAACAAGGCTTAAGTAAAGTTATTCCTACTCTACACTTCAAGTGTATTTTAAATAAGGGTAAATTTGGATCTCTTGAAATTTAATCAAATTATATCATTTTCTATATTATATAAAAGAATTTGGGAAATTTGTGTTAACATGAAGGATATACAATTTTTTTTGTTATCTTATAATTAAAGTAATAAAAGTTTATATAAAATTAAAAAAAAAGTTATATTAAATGAAATTTTGTTATATAAGTGTAATTTATCATTAGAATAATTCTTGTATGAGCACGCCATCTACAACTACGATTAATAAAAAAAATTAAAACATTAAAATATTAAAAAAAAACTCTTGTTAAAATAATTTTACTTAGCGTTGCATTAAACTTTGAACTAATGATGCCTCTATAGAAAGTGTTGGTATAAAGATCTCTACCTACCTGTGGACGTGTATTCCTGTTGGCCATTTATATATGTCCTTCCCTGTGAGGGAGCATGTTTTGTGAATTATCACTATTGTTCACGACAATGACTACTATTATGTGAATTCTCCTTTGCAATCCAAGAGAATTTTGACCCATTTATGTGTGCAGTTTAATTGATCGAAGAGGCTGTGTAAACCATACTCTTGAGGAAACATCAAAATTGGCTTATTTTCCTTTACGTAAAAAAATTGATAGGAGCATTTAAGGCATAGGCAGAAAGAGAGAAAGAGAGAGGGGGAAGAAAGAGGAAGGAGAGAGAGAGAGAGAGGGAGAGAGAGAGGGAGAGAGAGGGAGAGAGAGAGAGAGAGAGAGAGGGAGAGAGAGAGAGAGAGAAGGAAGAAAGAGGAGGGAAAGAGAAAGAAAGAGAAAGAGGAATAAGAAAGAGGAGAGAGAGAGAAAGAAAGAAGAAGAAAGAAATAGGAGAGAGAAAGTAAAGAGAAAGAGTAAAAAAAAATCTAACACTTTGAAATGATAATTTTATCCTTCTTATTATTTTGCTTATGAATACTATTATATTGTTTGGAAATTTATTGAATTAATGATATTATCATATATGATGAAGTTTGTATGTATTAATTACCTCTACTAATTGTAAAAAAATTCTTATGACTTTAGCAATTGTTTCAAGTAGACAAGACTTTGATAAATAACCTTACGATAGAAGATGAGATGTAGAATTGTGACAATTTGAGAAATTTACTCACACAGAAGTTGAATGAAACTTAAGTGATGATAGATTAATTGATGTGAAATAAAGTCATCATAAAAATGTTACCTCTGAGCTCAAAGCAAGTACCAAAAGAATTTGATGAATGGAAATGGAAGAAGAGGACGAATAAAAAACATACGAGTGAGAATTAAAAATGGAGATTGCATGGGTTGACCACAGAAGGTACTTAAGGAATGCATGTAGGCTTTGATGAATTATTGGGGGTAAATAAGTTGTCAAGTTGTAAGCCACTTGAAAAAAAGAAGGTGTCACAAAACTAGTTTGGCATCCCCGACAAAGTGGAACATTACCAAGATTTGGTTGAGAATATCTTAGACCAAATACCAAGCAAGATATGTACTCCTGATCATCAACCCAAAATGCAGACTTAGGTTTTTATTGACACGCTCGTGTAAATCCTCTTGAAGATTGAAGTATTGGAGGCTACGAAGGGTCCTAACGATTAAAAACCCTAATTAGATACGTTATGGTAAGATGAGAGTATACGATAGTTAGAAATGATATATTTGTATGTGTATTTAAGGATATGTAGCTCACTCCTACACCCCCTATCTTTCAGACAATGATGGCGAAAGAATTTCACCTTCTGTTTCACCTGACGATCATGCCATTAGGAGGAAGATAAACTCATTACTCATTGTTTGAGGATGACACTTTCACTAGATATGTGAGATTTGTCTTTAGATCTCCTAGTGTCATATCTCCTTGGCAATTTTCTCACATAAATATATATGTCATTCTGACGTAGACACTACCGCCCATATATGTTGGAATTCCATCAGATCTTCCAGTAGCTCCCAAAACGTTCTCATCTCCTTTCAAATCCAAATTCTTCTACAAGTTCAGCCCCAAACAAAGTTAATGATATGGAATGAAGAAAAGGAAACTTTAGAGGAAAAAGACTCCTTTGAATGTTTTGATTAAAAGTCACAAGAGGGATTGCAAGTTCAGATAATATCTAGTAGATTAGTATTGTCCTGTTTTAAATGAATGTATAAGAACAACTGATATTTTCAAATATAGTTATATCGTTGTATTATTAACCTTATAAGCATATATTCTACTGAGTTTTAATGTTCAATTATATGTTGCATGGATGATATAGTAACAAATAGGTATTCATAAATTGTAACTCCTTGATGATTGATGTTTAATAAATTTTATTCAGTTGATTAAAATTTGAAATAAAAATTCTTTTAAAATTTAAAATCTTATTAAATTAAAAAAATAAAAAAATTGCATTATACATTTAATTTTGTAGTAATTTTAAAACATTTAAGCGTAACAATGTTAAATGTTAAGTGAAT
>JAMLFT010008296.1:0-13799 GCA_026544285.1 Pachyrhizus erosus | reverse complement strand
AATCAAACATATTATTAAAATTATTTTATTTTCAAAAATATGTTTAACATTTAAAAGTACTTTTTAAATTGAAAAATCAAACATGCTTTAATTCCTTGTAAACAAAAGTTCTTGAATGCCAATCGCATCATTAGCTAGCTACCAAGAATGTTTCATTTGCAATCAAACCAATCACACTTATAAATTGTAAACCAGCAATTTCAAAGTGACAATTATCTTAAAATTCTGTCATAATTTGAAAAGAAACTTTTGATGCGAACAAATACTTTCTAGTTAGGAAAGGAATTGATTTTTCTTCTAAGCATAATCATTAACAAATGTATGAATATAAAATAAAGTTGTAATCAAACTGTTTTAGTAATTCTTACATCACATTTAAGGTGAACCTTTTTTTTTTTTACCATTTTCCATTAATGAAACAATTAAATGATATCATGGCTGATGAACAATAATTTTTCAGGATCTCATTGCCTAGATCTTCTGCGGGCAAATCAAAGCGACCCAAGATGGTTGGTCGAACAACGAAAGAAAGAAATAAAGATAATCAAAAGGTGGATCATCCAGTACTATACTGACCTTGATGCACTCAAAGACAACCCAAAAATCCAGAGTAAATGATAGGAGGACTCAATTTGCTAAACATTTAAAGGGTTGTTCTCTCAAACTTTGGTGCATGCCCACCATTAATTATAGAAATGATTTCTGTAAACTAATTTATATAACATTTTATTTATGCAATCATATTTTTGTGTTTATCTCTCTATTATATATAATTTATTATATATCATAATAATAATAAAATAAATACAAAAAATAATATTATATAAACTATTGTATGTATATTATATCTCTTTTGAAAATAAATTAATTTTTACATTATTAATTAACTAATAAAAAAATCATATTTAAAATTATCATAAAAATCATCAAATTTATTATATATAATAATTGGTAATTTAACAGCAATGTAATGATGTTTATACTATTAGTGCATGTATTTTTAATTATAATATTATAAAAACAAATAAGTTCTGTAATTTCTTAAATATATACTTATATAAGTTTGAGTGATATCTTAATTTAACAAATATAGTTATGTATACATATACACACACACGAGTTTAGTTATTCAGAAGAAAAAAATGACGACTTTAGTTTGAATTCAATTAGATGAATTTTTTGAATTAAATCTAAAATTTGATCCAATACACCATTTTTTTTTTGTAATAAATTGAATCAATTAGTGAATACTCCTTTTTTTTAAGATGCCTTATATTTGATAATAAGTTCCTCCAAATTGTAAACTTACCCAATATGTTGAGAGGTATCAGGTATGTAGTGAGAGTGGAGGGCTCGGGTCGATAGTACTTACATACCCATATTTATGTATTTTTCTTAGAATGCAAATTGGTTTGTTGGGTTGCAGGTTAGGGATAAAAATATTGAACGAGTCACATTGACTAAAGTACGTACGTAAAAATTGTGTATGTAATTCTTTTGCTTTCTGCGTTTTTTGTTTATTCTCATCTTTCGTTGTGACACCATTGTTGTGGCAAGCATAAGCATTTTCAACTTGTATGGCTTCTGGTTCGCAACAAACAAGCAGTGGAAAGGGAAAGGATATGTATGGTATGGGTGCTGAAAGGCAAATGGGCAATTCAAGATGGTTGGAAGTAAATGTGTGCTGGACTGCTGGGTTTAGGAGATGCAACATGATTTGGTGGTGAAGGTGAGTTTAAGTGATTTTGTGAGCACCTAATGAGTGAGGTGAAGAAACAGTAACACCAATGCTTCTTCTTCAATCTTTATTTTTTAAACGTCTTTTTCACCATATAATGAAAAATCGTGTGGCAAATTATCATTTTAATGGCAAGAATTTAATTTCAACATTTCATTTATTTTATTAATATATCAACGATTTTGACTGTGTATAGCAATGGGAACCCAAAACATCGTGGGTGACTAAAAATGAAGTCTACTGCATTCACATTCTTGCATGTATACAGCTTGTCCAATAAATGAGCTTTCTTATACTTTAATTAGGTTTGATGATTGACAAAACTTGAGGCCCATTATAGATGTTCCATAGCGTGGAGAGAGAGTGATTTTGTAAAGACATCATGGCCCTCAAAATTGGTAAAAGGTGCCAAGAAGTTTACAGGCATCTTCCACTGACTTCTGTTTCGGGGCAAAGAAACACTAAGTGAAGGAATTGAAACACTACGTGTGTTTACTTTCACGTTAGATTCTCTGTAATCATATTAAAATATTAATTAATGTCATTTTAGATAAATTTTTATAAATTTATAAGAATGATTTTATAAATTAATCATATTCTCTGTAATCACACCAATTAAAAATTAATTTTATAAAATCAACTTTACCAAAGTTGATCCATTCACACACTATATGGCTAGTACGGATGAACGAACATACTGCTGGAATCTTTAAATCGTCTCCCACGTAACATACCAACACAAAATTAATTAAACTTATACGTAACATACCCATATCTTGAAATTAAAAAATTAAAAAAGCAACATGAGGCGATGAGCATATACATCCATACCTTTACCATATTCATTATAGGGAAATATAAGATTTATTTCTTTATTATCTAAAGTATATTAATTTTTATATGAAATTACTTATATGTTGATATCGTTAAAGTGATCTTAACATAATTTTTAATTCAACATATTAAATATTAAATTTATAAATCTTTTTTACTTATATCTTAACTTGTTAATTTTTATTTAATATGAAATTTCATCTTTATATTTATACTCTAATAATATTTAAGATTATTAATTTTAATGATGAGTGTCATATTTAAATGTCAACAAGACGTTGTCATTTTGTTTTCTACCGAAAAAAAGAAGAAGATAGCATGTGGTTCAGCCAACAATATGATTTTAGTCTTTATATATAGTCAAACATGTAGAAATATTGCGACACATAAATGAATAGTCATTCTTCTATCATTTTCAATGACAAGTATCTCACACTTTCATTTCCCTTTATCCTTTATAACTTTCTTTTAGTTATTGAAGTTTAGTACGGAACATGCTATCGTAAAGACTTGTTAGTACTGTGATGGATCAGAAATTACAAAGAATGACACCGCTGCTCTTTTAAGTAAATGGTGATACTGATATTTTAGAAAGTCCATTAACTTCCTTTCAAAAAAACCAAAGTGCATTAACTTAAATGGGGTCTTGGATCTCGCGATTAACCTTGTTTGGCAAAGATTGTAGAATTTTGAGCTGAGTTTTTCATGTAGCTTAATAAAGAGTAGCAAATTTGACAAATACAAAAAGCTAAGTTTTTACAATAAAAATTTAAGCTCAAAGGTGATTGAATTAATATTATAAATTAGGTTAGTATTGTACATTAGATATTTATAATATTGAGTTTATTTAATAAATAGTATTTAAAACATATTTCAATTAATAAATAACTAGTAATTAAAATACTAACAATAGATTTTTTTTGTTAAAAATAGATACAAAATAAATAAACATAAACGTACTTCAAATATTATAAAATATAACATATCGGCTCATATTTAAAGTTAACAATTATATAACTTTATTTTGTGTATTTTTTGTAATATTTACATAATCTTAACATTGTATACAATAATATATTATATTTGTTTAACATGTTTAGCAAAATGTTCTAATACATAATAGAATTTTATAATTATTATAATTGTTCTTTATCTTTTTTACGTTTTTTGATTCAATATTAATTATATTTAACTAATTTTAAATATAAAAGTATTTTGAATACAAAAGCATTATCACAAAATTTTCAAGTTTGTCCTTTAATAATTTTTTTTACCAAATTACGTATTTAAGTCAATGCATTATCACAAAATTTTTCTTAATAAAATCTATGTGACTTTTTTAATGATTAATTATGTTATTATGGTAAGCTCGAGTAACAAAATGCTATTGATGTTGTGGATAAGAAAGTCACAGGTAGGTAAATTATGAGAGAAGGGCTTGTGTCAGGTGCAGCCTCTGGGTAAGGACATTAGAAGAAGTCTTTCAACGAAATCAGGAAACGACAGTGGACTTACAATAAAAAATCTCAAAACCAAGGTTAGGAGTTGATACTGTATTGTATAGGGGAGGCAAAATAATGACTCCACATCATTTCTTAAATGCATTAGGATTAAAAATTTGAAATAAAACCCATTTTCTTGACTAGCTAGACACCAAAAATCTAAGTCATCAATTTTTAAACAACGAAATTCAACAACCTACAATGCGTGAGCATTGTGGGAGATATGGAAGGCTTTCCTGTGCTAGCCATCCACATGCAATCCAAATTATGATTATGTTAAATATGAATATTTTCCCTTTCACCACCCAGAGAAATATATATTTATAAGAGCCTCGTTCAAGAATTATGAGCAACTAAAATTTCATGAAAAAAACAACTTTTTATCAAAGAAGTTCAAGTTGTGCTTCAAAAATTAGATCATTGTCTTTCGAAAACTAATTTCTAATGTCTCAAATTGTATTCTGAAAACTTATTTATGAAATCTATATAAAAATTGACTTTCATAATTTAAATTGCAGAGAAATGAAAAATTGTTCTAAAATTTAATTTTTGAAAGTCAATTATTTTCCATTGCTTTGAAATTTTAATTCTGAAAAATGAAATGAAATGTGTATAAATATATTGTTAGAATAGATATTAACAAAATAGAAAATAAACTATGTATTAATAATTTAAAATAATTTTATATTGATATTCAATCACAAATTCTTAATGTATGATAAATTTATTTATTTATTTCTATAATAATTATCTCAAACTAAAATTTTTGAATGCATAGTAATTAAACTCTTAAAAAATAGAGAGATATATTTGCTTAAAAAGAAGAGTGGTGAAAAAAGACACGAGTTTATCCAAAGAAAAGGAGAAAAAGCTTTTCTTTATCCGAACCCAAAAGTAGGAATCCATAAGTACGGGCCAGGATTATTGGACTGGACTTGCGTACTGTAGAATAGAAATAGACCGAAAAGACGACACTAGTAGAGTTGTCGTTTGGACGAAAAGAAATGGGTACTGTAAAATGTAAACAGTGCAAAGACACAAAACAAAACAACGTTAGTGTTAGTTGAGCTCACTCAAAACCCCTAGAAACTAAACCTAAACCTAAACCTAAACCCTGCGAATGAAGAAGGCGAAGAAACGTGGCGAAGAGAATGGGGGGAAGTTGAGGGGTGCGGAGAGGTCAGCGTACTTCGCACGGCGAGAGGCAGCGAAGGTTTTGAGAGTGGTTCTCGAAGGAGACGCTAAACGCCGCGCTCTTGCCTCCATCAAATCCCTCATCTATCAACCTTCCGTTAGAAATAAGAAGGCCACCTTCGCTCTCCTCTGTCAAACCCTCAAACGTAACTAACTAACTCATTACCTCACTTTCCCTGAAATATATCATTTCATTCATTCACGTGTTTCGTTTCGTCCCCAGATCTTCCCATCATCAAAGATGTCTTGGAAGCTGCTTCTATTCTCAACACCAAGTGGAAGGTCATAATGTAACTTGATCACGTTAACTTTGATTATTCCTTACTTGACGTATTTCATAACACAACCTTGATTTTTCAGAGGCAACGAGAATTGATTTATATCATTGTCTATGATATCCTTTTCGGCCAGGTGAACTGCTTTTCTGTTATACTTACTGCTGCACCCTGTGTTTATTATCTAACATGAAATGGTAAATTTCTAGGCGGTTTCAGTTGGTGATGCGGAGAAGTACCTTATGCGCCACCAAGATGCCCTGCGTTCAACCCTGAAACAGCTCATGTTGCAGAGAAATGTCAAGACAGTTAAACAGTTGATTGCTCTGCATCAAGTTCCTGGTCAGTTTCATAGGAAGACAATATCTACCTTTTTGATATGTTTCTTTAGATATTGCTGCTTTGTGGATTTTGCACTCTTTACTATTGATGCGTGGCAATGTTCTCATTTCGAAGCAGATGATTTATAAATGATGATTTTGAATTTCAATTTATTTTCAATGGATGCTCTTTTGGACCTAGATGATTGAACTGAATGATACATAGACAAGGAAATCTCTTATGAATTTTCAGGATGCTCTTTTAATTAATGATTCGATTTTACGATTTTCCCCATACGAAATGGGATAGACTACTCAAGAATTTTACGTGTAAATTCTTTTATGTTCCAAATGAGAATTGGACAGATGATTATGAAAATCTAAAGAATGACATGTTGATTGGTCTTTTATTGAGAACTTTAATAAGGAGTAAGGCTTTTTATTTTAGACTAGAGCTTTTATAGAATTTGACAATTTGCTGCATCACAAATGATTAATTTCAAATTTGTTACATTTTCAATGGATGCTCTTTTGGAAGCAATTGTTCTTTGTTTATGAGAGTTATCACTTGCTGCCTTATTGTGATAATGAGTTGAAGTTGTTCAAATTTTTGTTGTGCAGATATTTCTGTACCTCGATATGTTCGTGTGAATACACTTAAACTAGATGTTGATTCTGCCTTACTTGAACTTCGGAAAAAATACTCGGTACTTTAGTTAATATATTTTTTTATCATCAAGATTCTATATTGTTCCTTTTTTTTTCATGGAAAGTATCTAAATGAATTCATAAAAAAATCATAATGCATACTTCCTTGATTTAAACTATTGCTCAACCTTTTGGTTGATATGGACTATTTATTTGGTGTGTAAAATAGGTTCAAAAGGATACTTTACTGCCTGAATTGCTGATACTGCCACCAGGCACTGATTTACATGATCATCCTCTTGTTAAGAATGGCAGTATATTTTTGCAAGTATGAATTACCCCTTCTTTTTATTTTTATTGTTTTTCAAATACATTAGAAGTTATAGGTACATATCACTATCTGTATACACTATACAGGTCTCGTCTCATGGGATGAAAAAGAATATCATTTGCTGATTAAGAAATATACTGACATGGCAATTCTGATTGGTTGTTTTTCTTATTTTTGGAAACTTTTTTCCTAAGTTCTAACATTGAGACAAACTTGTGTAAAGGGTAAGGCAAGTTCTATGGCAGCACCAGCCCTTAGCCCTCAACCAGGATGGGAGGTGAGTTATTGTTGCAGTATATTATTTTTGCATTTTGCAGTAAATTGTTAATAAGTATCCTTTTTCATTTATTTCTTTCTTGGTGTCTTTCAAGATTTTTCGTAGCCATTTAGTAATAAAATAACAGGTATAACAAAAAGTAGAACTGATATGGTCAGAAAACATGTGAAACTCTAGTGGATTGATTTCATGAGAAAGTGTAGTCCAAAATATCGAATGCAATGTAACTTAATAACATGATATATAAGGCAGGAGCAAATTACCCTTCTAGACTGAAACAAATATGTTTTATTCACTATTGACAGATTGTTCTGTTTATACGGGTCAATTCCTTTTTATTCCAGATAATTAATCATCCTATTGGTTATTCAGGATATTATATTGATGTATTGCTTTTAAGCCATTGTAAGGCATCTAAAAAACTCTATTGCTTTATTTTATTTTTTAAAATTGTCTAGTGCTGAATATTACCCTGAATTTTTTTTCTCTAATTGTAGTATTTTACATATATAAATCCTCAGGAATGATTAACTTTGAAGGATTGCAAGAAATGGCTAAGGTTACGATGTGTAAATTAATTACTAGAAGATAAGTAAGCAACCACTCTACAAATATGTGGCATATGCTTGCTGCCTGCTTTTTTTAGCTCTCATGTTATGAATGTTCAATTTATAAATTAAAATTATAACTATAAAATATCATAGAAGGGTTAATTTTTTTTTTTTGTTGGATCTATGAAATCTAGTGTTCTTGTTCCAATCCTTACTGGTTGCACTCTTCAAATATATTTCAAGGTTCTTGACGCATGTGCAGCACCGGGAAACAAAACTGTTCACCTTGCTGCCCTTATGAAGAGAAAGGGTAAGATTATAGCATGTGAACTGCAAAAAGAAAGGATTAAGCGGTTGAAAGACACTATAAAACTATCTGGTGCTTCTAGTATCCTTTATTATGTTTGTAATATCTAGATGCTTACTGATAGCTTTTTTAATGTCACAATAATCAGCGACTTTGATTTTTTGTTTAACATCACTGGTTATGTTAGTCGTCCGGACCTCTTTTCTGCATATGAATGTGTCCACAGCTGAGGAGAATTAAATTCTAAGACTAATCTTTAGTATATTTTAAGTTTGTGTTGCTAATTGTCAAACTTAACCCCTAGCTCAGACATACAAGTCCTCAATGATGATTTCTTGAATTTAAATCCCAAGGATCCTTCATATTCCAAGGTGAGGTATATTTCCTATTCTCTAGATTTATACTTTTATGTTTCACACGGGGCTTATACTGGAGTGGCTACCAACGGTTTGACCGATAGCTTTGGCCTGTAGTTATCATTAGACTTGACCATTTAATTAATACATTCACTGGAGGATTCTGGCATTCTTTGTATGATGAAGTGTGTAATATGGTGAATGCTATTGGGGGGACTTGGTTTCTGTCAAATAAATTGTACACTAGAGAGAGAGAGAGAGATTATTTTCCATTCATATTTTCTCTGATCGAAGGAGTTAATGCCTTTACTGGACAGCCAATCTCCTATTGTAAGAACCCCAGCTGTATTTATTCTTTCAAGTTCTATAATAGCACCTTGGTGTTTTCATGAATCACAAAAACAAGATATAAATTATGAATTATGTAATGGTTATTTGTTGTTTTGTCTTACAAATTGCGGTTTTACTCTGTTCATCTTGTGTTTGTGTGTCTAACTATTGTTAGATTTATCATGACAGGTGAAAGCTATTCTTTTGGATCCTTCCTGCTCTGGTTCTGGGACTGCTGCTTCAAGACTAGATCATCTGCTTCCATCTAAAGCAGGTTACATTTACTTCTACGTTGCAGATTGTATCTACCCAGATATCAAATTCTGTGCATAGGAAATGTCTATAAATGTGTTTAAATTTACCAGTGATCTTGAAAAAAATGGTAGCGTGTAATATTATCTTAAAAATTAAAAATCAAACTTCGTCCTATTGTACACAATCAATTCATAACATATATCATGACTTAATTTGTAGCATTGGATAATATTTTAATATCTAATGCAGATTAAATATATTTGTAAACTTTTGATTCTATAGGTCAGGATACTGATATGGAAAGATTGAACAAGCTTGCAACATTCCAGAGAAAGGCTCTTCAGCATGCTTTACTTTGTAAGTTACTTCGTTTCTCTTTGTCAGTTCATGTTAATAAGAGTACCCCATATTCTTTGTTGGGCCAGCTAAGAACTAAAGATTTCTTTTTCGAAATGGTTTCATTCCTTAATATACATATGAATAATATGAACATAGGTTATAACATTATTTAATCTCTGAAAATTAGAAATGCTCCTTGAAGCCCACGCCTAGCTTTGGGCACGCAATAATTTAAGGAAAGAATTGTTTCATTTGGCAGTTCCAGCTGTTGAAAGAATTGTCTATAGTACATGTTCAATCAACCAAATTGAGAATGAAGATGTCGTCAAATCTGTTATTCCCATAGCCGAATCAAATGGATTTCAATTGACTAATCCCTTCCCCGAGTGGCAATGCCGTGGGCTTCCAGTGTTTAAAGGCTGTAAGTACTATTCTCAGGCATCACCATTCGTGGTCTGTAGTCGCTTAACACTTGTTGGCGATTTTTAACGCTGTTTGTTTTCTTACCTTTCAGCTGAATGCCTGGTTCGGACAGATCCTGCTAAGCATGGCGAGGGTTTCTTCATTGCTCTATTTACTAGGGAAGAGGCCAGCTTTTCAGGGTGGTCAAATAAAAATGAAACTAGAATTTCCCACAGCTCTCCTGGAATTAAAAACGCGCGAAGAAAGAAGAAACGTTTACCGTTTGTTAGCACTAACCCATTTAGAATGTGGTTATATGATAGTACAATTGTTAGGGCGGTCAAAATTGAAGGTATAAAAGAGGTGGTTAAGACATAGAATTATACTTCCTATATTGTCGTCCGTGTAAAAACCCATTTAAAAAATGGATTTAACTTGATTTTGTATTCATTTTTACATTTTAAAATTATTTTCATTACATTTGCTCATTGTCTTCCTGCCTATTTATTAAAATTGGTATCGAGAGTTGTGTCTAGTCTAGGCATAGGCCCCTACCATGTTGTCCACCATGTATTCGATTGTGATTTTAATTAATTTGTTGATTCGTTAACTAGTGCCTTATAAAAAATAAAAAAAATAGAAAGTAGAGGATTTAAGGAAATTAAAATTCACATAGAAGCATGCATTGCATTATATCACCCGTAATGAAAGTACAGTGTCATAAGCATAAAAGCATGGACGGAAAGATATGAAAGCAAACCATTGGCATACAGAACGGAAAACAGGGATAGGGATAGATGACTAGTGCAAAACATAGGAAAATCAGGCGATCTTAACCTCGATTGTCTTGGGCTTCTTGGGCTCAGGGGGAGGCAACTTGTTGACAGTGACAGTGAGCACACCATCTTGGCAGGCGGCAGAGATGGCGTCGGTGTTGGAATTCTCAGGGAGCGTGAACTTGCGCATGAACTTGCCAACCCTTCTCTCCATCCTCAAATACTTTGCTCCTTCTTTCTCCTCGTCCCTCTTCCTCTCACCGCTTATGAGAAGCACGTTGTCGTCCTCCACCTGCACCTTAATGTCCCCAGATTTCAGGCCAGGCATGTCGATCACGAACACGTAAGAGTTGGGATACTCCTTCACGTCGGCAGGAGTCGCAGCCATTGCCTTGGCATCCCGCACGTATGTCCGCGTCGGAGCATTCAAATTCTTCTCAGCGTCCTCCGTCAGATCCACGATTCGGTGCAGAGTGTTGAACAACGGAGAGTCCAAATCCATCAACCTGATATCCATTGCCTTATCTTCTTCTCGGGGATGATAACTGTCTGTGAGGAGCACCGGGTGCATTTTCGGTATTTAAAAAGGTGACAGAAGAGTGGGAGCTTCGAGAGAGTAACACGAAAAAATGACTAGGAGCTTCGAGGAGGTTCGCTTCTTAATTCCCATGCTTCTAGTAGGTTCGGTGATTTTTCTTCATTTTTCATTTAGCTGGATCATGAAACAGGCCCGAATTATTTCTTGGACATTTCTATGGCCCATTTGGCATTTCAGTCAAATCCCTCTAAACTCTAGAGATGAGTGATACGTGGTTGTCAACAAGGATGGCTCCGTTCCACGTGCCTCACTGTTTCACACCATTCTGTGACTGACGTGGCAACAGCTGAGTTGGTCCCTTTTTCCTTTTTCCCCTCCAATACCGGCAAAATAAATACCGAGCTTTGCAATAGTATGTATTTTATTTATTTAATTATTTTGGTCGCACTGGAATTACAGCGGCGAGGCTTCATAAATGAGCCCATATCATCTATATCCATCTTTCCGGTACTTGCAAATTTGTTAAATACATAAACCCTTATATTATAAAATTATACAAACGTAATAATAATTTACGATATTGGTTACTATAAAATATTTAATTAATTATATTTTATTTTATTTTAAAAATTTAAATTATTAAATATAACTATCATATATGGTTTTAAATTTTATAAAATCGTTATTTCGTTGTCATTTTGTTTAGCAGAATAACGAGTCAAAGCTCCGAGCCCAAAGAATTAATATAAATCCAACCCCAACATATCCAGCAAAATAATACACTACTGATATTTATACCTTTGAAAATGTATATTCAGTATCTATATCTATTTAACAATTGAGATTAATTATATTTATAAATAAAATTAATTTTATTTTATATTTTATAAATTATTATTATATATTTTAATAATTTTATAATATTATTAATTATTTATGATATAAAGTTAATTTTATTTTTATATATAACTAATCACATTTAGTTTTAATTTACGAAAATAGGATTCTTAGATACAAACCTGTGGGAGAAACAACATGTTTGAATATACATTCAAGATGAAGATGAAACTGTCAATTGCAATCATAATTTTATTCAAGACAAGGTTCTTGATAAGTGAACAAGTAAGTATCCATCCACACCATACATTCTGATAATTTCAACATGTCATATCACGTCCCAAATCATGATGATAACAAAGAGACAATGTAAATTATACAGCTTTAACTTGAACGGTTTTGGCATTCTTGGGCTCCAGTGGTAGAAGCTTCTCAACAGTGATGGTAAGGACCCTGTCCTGAGAATTGAGAAACAGCCTATATCTTATTCATTTTGGCATTATCAGAGAGAGTGAACTTTCTCATGAACTTGTCAACCCTTCTCTCCATTCTCAAGTAAGTCCTCCACGGGTTGTTCTTCTCCTTCTGCTTCTCCTGTTCCTCTATCAAATCCAGCATGTCTTCAAGAATGGACAGCAATGTCTAATCTAAATCCACCTTTCTCAAATCCATTCTCCATGCTTTGCGAATTGCTTATGAGTTTGAGGAATTATATACAGAGAGAGTACTATCTCAACACAGGTAATTCAGAATGATGAAATGCATCCATTGGGTGGTGTGAATTTGTTAAATTAAAGAAAACAACCTCTTAGTTCTAGACTTTGTAGGTGATTCCTTGAATATAATGGTCCGGTGAAGATGATATTTCAAGGTTTCAGGAAATCCCATGATTTTCTTTCCCCAACATTTTTAAATCTCAAAAAGTAATTTTTAAAATAGACTTTAATGGAACATCAACTTAATTAATGTCTGTTTTATTATAATTTTTTATGATTAATGTCTCTTTTTATTTCCGTCAAATTTTATGATGAAAAACAAACACTTTTAAAAAAATAATACATATATTTTTTATGAATTAATCTTTAACACTGAGTACATATATTAAACAGAAAACAATTATATTAAGATGAAAGATAATGTATATATATATATGAGAAGAAGAAAAAATCATACATGGATAAATAATATATGAAGAGAAAAAAAAATAAAAAGAAATAGAGTACAGTAGATATGAAAGAACAATCAAATTACATGTTAAGAGGTTGCAATATTAGAGATTGAGTTATTAATTTTAATAAATGAAGTTGGTTTTTTTTTTTTTAAAGAACTAAGATTCAATTTTTTATCAATAGGTAATGATATTTAGTGTCAATACTAGAAATGCTTTTAAAGCAAAAATTTTATGAAATATAACAACAGTCCAAAAAGATGTAAAATCATGGGCATAAAAATTACATAATTTTAAGACACTTAATTACATTTTTGTTTCTAAATAACTTTGTTGTATGTTTTATTTTGACGTTAATTGACCACTTGAACACATATGTTAATTAATTTGTTAATTTGACTATTAATGTGTATTAATGATATATTATATTGATGATAACATGATAGTGTATGATGTGACAAGAAGAATATATTATAATTTGTTTTTCAACTTTTATAAATTTATGAATTTTTTTTATCAACTCTCTTTTTTTAACATTTTTTACTCCGCATATTTTTTCCCCTACATTATAATTAAACATTTTGTATTTAGAATAAAATAATAAAAATTAAAATATAAAATACATAAAGCTAGAACATGAATAAATAAAAATATTAGGACTTTAAATAATAATATAAATAAATGAAAAGAAAATGATAATATAACATGTTTATTATCAAGATATGATTAAAAAATTTAATATAAATAATAAAAGGAATGCAAAACTTAGAAAAATCAAAGTTCCACATTAAAGCAAACCTTGAGGATTATAAATAATATAT
>JAMLFT010008295.1:0-13840 GCA_026544285.1 Pachyrhizus erosus | reverse complement strand
ATATAACTAAAATTTATATTTTCTCTCTTTAAAAATATAATCTACTAAATAGAAAATAGAAAACTAAAAATTCTATATCATATTTGACTAAATTAAATAAATAAATAAATTCTTAATAATTTTATAAATTCACAAAGGAGAATGTTACAACTCACATCTTACTTAATTGTTTCACTCTCACACTCATTACTCGCCTTGGACACAACTTTTACAAAAGCAATGTTTAAGAAATATATTTTATAAGGAATAAGTGAACCTTGCTCCTTCAACAGTAAAGTGTGGATTAACGGATTTCCAAAACAACTTTGACTCTTAAACAAAATAGAAAACATTAATATTTGCTAAATCGGGGAAATTACACTAGTGTGCAACGTTCTTCCAAAATAAAAATAAAAAATACATAAACAATTTTTTTTTCTAAAATTTCATCTTGAGCAGGAATGACGCTTGATCCATTTAGCATGGAATTTCTGTTTATGCAAGATTTTACAAAATCTTAACATGCATAACTTTTTACCAAAATCCATGTTGAGTAGGAATGACCCTTGATCCATTTAGAATGAAATTTACATTTTTTGCAATATTTTACAAAAATCTTAACATGCTTAACTTTTAGCATTTTCTAAAAAAATTCCAAAACATTAAGGTATGACTAATTCCAGCGTAGAAATTCTAGTAAATCAAACACATTATATATATATATATAATTTATTAACATCTCAATCTGACCAAAATCAGAGTCTCTAAGCAGAATTCAATGCAGACTTTCCCGCTAGAATCCATCTAGCACCCCTAACTTGGAAATTTTCTCTAAAGTATTTTATTTATTTTTCACCGGTCCAAGTTTATAAACTCCTCATTAAGTATACTTAGACACAAAATATAGTATTGCATCATATCCACACCAAACCGATGCAACCTGTGACACCCTTTATCACACTTGGAAATTTTCTCTGAAGCATTTTATTAATTTATTATAATTATTTTATGAGGATTTTTATACAACATATCATTAAACTTACTAAAAATCAAAATAGAAACCATACTCATACACATAATTAAGAACATAAATGCACAGTAAATATACAATAGCACATAATTAAAAATTAAAATTAAAATTACAAAATGTTGCATAATTAATTAATTATAATGTATATTAAAAATTAAAATCATATTAAGGAATTGCTATTGTTCTGAAATACAAATCAAATTATCTTGTAATATAGCTATTAATATAACTTTTGTTTGATCTAAATTACATTATCAATATAAATATTATGCATTATATTAATGAAAAACTAATTATAGCTATTAATATAATTATTATTTGATATAAAACTAAATTATTAATATAAATATTATTGACCTACAGTAATTAGTAATTAACTACAAGAAAAAAAATTCGATTAGAAAAACAAAATGTCAGGCATTAGGTTGCCTTTATTGATACAACCTTCAATGTTTAATAGAAATTAAATTGCCAAAATACGCATTTATTTAGGGTTTATACAAACAAAATAATGTATTATATTACAAAGTTATATTTACTTTTATATTATTCAATAATATTTTATTAGATGATTTAATTTCAAAATCTATTGTTGGATTGATATTTTACATCTATAATATTGTAACTAAAAATTTGTTGTTAGAGTAGAATCTTTTACCATATAAATTATATTTATAATATGTAATCACTAAATA
The DNA here is from genome assembly GCA_026544285.1 of Pachyrhizus erosus. Lineage (NCBI taxonomy): Eukaryota > Viridiplantae > Streptophyta > Magnoliopsida > Fabales > Fabaceae > Pachyrhizus > Pachyrhizus erosus. The sequence goes on along the minus strand of JAMLFT010008295.1, from coordinate 12,136 downwards.
GAGGATTGTAAGTTGTAAAAGTAATAAGAAAACTTAACTTTTTGGATGTAAAACTTTTAAGTACTCAAGTTACCTATTTAAGGAAGCGTTGATGAAGACAAGCTAATAAATAAAATATTCTTAACACATGACAAGTCAAAATAAAAAAAAATAGAAGAAATGAAAATATAATAAAATTAAGGTTTAAGATTGAAGATTAAAGACCTAAAGTCAAAGTCTTAGGTATATTTTATAAATTTTTTAAGTATTAATTAAGACAAGTATCAATGATGTATCTAGAATTTTAATAATCAATTTAGGTCAATAATAAACCAATAAATCAAACTTTTTCACAAATAAACAAACCAAGAACCTTGAAAATTTATTTTTAGACATTTTGGAAGAGACTTAAGTACGAAATAGCAAACTCAAGCCTAGAACAACCTAGACTCAAATTTGAGTATAGATACTCTAATTTAGGAAGGTGAGACATTATGGAGTTTAAGTACAGTCCTAAAAGTCTGGTTGCCCTACATTGAATACTTTATGGAGTTATTTTTAAAACAAATTTTTCTTTATTAAACCCTATTTTTAAACTACGAATTTGAAAAGTATTTTGCCTAAAATCAAGTAGTTTCTTAAAATAAAGAGATAAAGGATTTTTTTTGAATAAAATATTTCATCTAAAAAACCTAAATCCTAAATTCTTCTACACTATAAATAAGATTTTTTTTCTAAGAGAAAAATGCACCAAACACAAACTAGAAAACTCAATAAGAGTGGAGAGTCCAAGCCTATAATAGTTAGAGAAGTTGGTGCCTATTTATAGCTTAGATCATTGATGTATGTCTAAGTTGAGAAAGGAAGAGTGTTAGTGCTTAATTGAGTTGTTATACTCGTAATTGAGAGTGTTTGTTAGCAAAGTTATTATTCAAGGTTTGAGACCTTTTATGCATATGAATAAGTCACTAGGGAATAGCATACCATACATAATAGTAACAATGGACAAAAATTTGGTAATGAAATTCAAAGGACTAAGAGTAGTTCCTAAATCATCCAATTTAGAGTAAATAAAATAATTTATAGAAATTATCAATTTAATAGGTTTTTTTCTCTAAATTTGTTGAGAAAATAGATCCAACAAGTGACATACAAACAAATATAATTAAATTTGGGAATGTAAAGTCATGACACCATGATTATCTCAAATTTCTCAATTGTTATTAAATAAAATCCTAAGTAATTGTAAAAGTCAGTAATCTCTTAATTATACTATTAAACCTTGATTAGGAATTAACAACATTCTTTTCCCCTAATTCTTTCTTTAGTTGGTCATAAAATATGAAATTAGGAAGAAAGGAATAAAATCAATTGAAAACTCTCGATACTTTTCATTCAATAAGTAGTTCATCAACCTTAAAGGTGATGTTTGAGAAAAAGGAGATGTCCTTATGATGTTGTCATAAGTGATGGCATAATCAGTTCGTTGGTTTTATGTTAGATTCACTAAGGTGTGTGATTCCTAAAAGGTGGGTTTAAGGTTCAAATAGTGGTGTCCTTGAGAGTTGTCATAAATGATAACATAATCAACTTGATTTTTTTAATTTGCTAACTTGGTGGCTAAGTTTAGCGTTCAAAGACAGGTGTCCTGATGAGGTTGTTATAGTTGTCCAAATTAATATAAAAATTATTGGTATGCTATCTTCAAATCCTTACTCTTTAAATTTCTTTATTACTTTTATAACTTTCATTACATGTATATACAAATTGTGCAAGGATAGGGTTTGAGTAAATTATCTCTCTTCCTCTATAATTGAAATAATTAATTCCTTTAAGATTAAAGGATGAGTGTGAAATAATTTTAAAACAACTCAATTCATCTCCATTAAGTTATTGAAGTCACTTAGTTAACACAATGGATTTTAAATAATTTAGGCTTAAATATTAATTTGTTCCCTAAATAATAATATTTTTTTTATTTTGGTCTTGGAGTACTATTTTTAGTTTGGTCCTTTAAAAAATATTATTTTTTATTTTAGTCTCTCCTATCAAGTTAAAACATTAAATAATATTGTAACAATAACCGTAATAACTTAGTGACTTATTGTCTCATCAAGAAATCTAACATGATAATTGCATATAATTTTTTTCAGTAAATTTTTTTAAAATTTCTATCTGTTTAAAATAGTTAATAACATTAAAATAGTTAATAAGATATTGAAAAATATAATTTGACAAAAAATTATTTGTGGCTGCTTTGTCAAATTCCTTGATGATATAATAAGTCATTTGATTGTCTAAATTGTTGTTACAATGTCATTTAAAGAATAATAAAAACTAAAATCAAAAAATTATTTAACAATAGAAACCAAAGTAAAATAAAAATAAAAATTAAAGATCAAAATAAAAATTAAAGATCAAAATAAAAAATTCTAAAAGACTGAAATCAAAAAGAGACTATTTTTTTGAGATCAAATTAATATTTAAGCCGATAATTTAATAATCCACCTATATATAACAAAAGATATATAATATATATTTTTAAAATATATGAAATAAGCCTTTAATTATATATTTATGTTATTCAATTATAACAAAAATTGACACAAATATTCTAAGTGATATATAATTAGAATTCAATGATTAATTTAATAAAATACACATTATATATAAACTTATTAATCATATAAGTGTAAATGAGTTGAGTTTTTATAAACAATTTAGGTGTAATTTGATAGATACTTGATTAAACTCATTTGATGAACTAAACAAACTCAAACACGATTGATTATTCAACTAAGTCAAATCCAATATTTGCAAACTCAACATATATCAATAGTTTATCAATAACTTATTTATATCTATATTGATTATTAAAAATCATATTAAAGTTTTACAAATTCTATTATTTAAATACAAGAGTCTATATAAAATGTGTATGAAAATACGATCTTGAATATTGTTATTAACAAGCACCTTTGAATTAAGAGATTTGATAATGAGACACCTCCTACACATCGTTGCACAAAAAAACACTACTCTAATTCAATAGGATTCTTATAGGTAAGTCTAGCAAATTCAAGGTACACACATCCAATTTATCATAATTCATTATCTTTATCATCTTGAATGTCGAAGTCTTTATAAGGACTACATCAAAGTTTGATTTTGTAGATGACCACCAAAAATTTCAAGTTCTGCCTCAAATATTCCTCACTATGCAATGGTGCTGAATATTTTTTAGAAAAGTTATTTCTACTCATGTTTTTAAAATCTTTCTTTTTACTATTAAGAGAGATGTAAAAAAAAAAAAAGCATGTGGTACAAAATATACAATGGAGATAGACGAAAAAGAACAAAAGAAAACGAATGCTAATATAAACATAAATTGTATTGGTTAAAATTTGTCTTTGTAATATAGTCAAATTTAAAACATATATCTTGCATATAAAAGTTGCATAATCAAGATAAACTAGTTTATTTAAATTAAAAGTATATTATAAAGTTGAGTTTATCATATGTAAGATACTAATTTAATTGATAGAGTAAAACAATTATTCACAATTAAAATTTTAACTAGAAAATAATAATTTTGTGAAGTCTAAATTTGTAGTTGATAGGTGCATTATAAACAACAAATTTTATATACATCTAAAAACATAGTTATAAATTGTAGTGTGTTACACGTAAAAAAATCCATTTGTTTGAGCAACCCAGAAATTTATTCAGAATTAAAATTTTAAATAGAATTGAATAATTTAGTTGAATCCAAAATTTGTGGGTGATAGATTTCATAAATAGACATGTCAATCAAGCATATAACGTGGGAATAATATAATATTTTTAAAAATATAATATTAAGTTGCAAATAAGCTATCAAAAATAATTTGTAGGGAATTATTGGCGGCTCTAAATCAAACACATAAGAAAAACACAACATACTAGCGGTTAAGAATCGTCAATACTATTTTATCACTTCGAGGCGATCAAAACATGCCAATAGAAATTAAGTTTATATAAACAAAGCAGGCAAGATTTAAAAAAAAAAGAAGTAAAATGCAAGGTTTGAAGACTTTTAATTGCCAGTAATTACTTATTATTTTTTTCACCAACAATATTTTCCAATAGTTAAAGAATAATTTCTTTCAAAATATAAACAGCATCAGAATTTTATCTTTTTCAATAAAGTCTTTTCATCCTGAACCTTTCTTAAAAAACCCAACTAACCACTAATTATTCTGAGCCTTGTTGAAGATTTACTTATCATGTTTGGTAAAAATACCAGTGGCCTCTTAAAATTTGTCATAAATTATATTTTTGGCTCATGCGTAAAATGATAATTTTTGTGGGTTTGTATTTTTTTATCGTCATAAATTACATTTTTTTAGAAAATGTAGATTAAATAATTAATTAAAATTTAAAATATATTAAAAATGAAAGTTGTTATATTTAATTAAAATAATAATTTTTTCTATTAACCCAAAATATTATTCACAGTAAAATATTTTTTATAATTTTTTCAGATGGAAAATGCAAATCCGAAAATGATTATGTAAAAATGACAAAAATGATAAAGATTACAAAAAGCAAAAGATTAATAGTATATGTTGCTTAAGTAAGCGCATTTAGATCATACGAGATTTTGAGAAGAAAGTAATATTTTAATTCATAAAATAGTATTACAACAGTGAAATTTAAGAAAATAATCAACAACAGAGGAAGGATAATCACAATTTTTTTTACGGGACAGTCAACTCAAACATAAAAATTTTAATGCCATTTTAAACAGTCAAATCCTCATTACTTATATTTTAGTTTTTGAATAATAAATACTTATTTTTCTATTGCTAAAGTTTATATAATTTTTTTTAATATACAAAATATGTTTTAGATTTACAATACAAAATTTAAATTGTGATACAAAATTATTTTTAACTACTGAATTTTTAAGAAAAAATTTATTAAAATTCAATTTGTAGATAAAGATAAATAGTTAAAAAATTAACTATACAAATAAACATAAATAAAAGGGTATTAATTTGTGTTGGTTAATAAAAAAAATTAAATAGTTGTAGAACTAGCACGTAAAATACACATTAAAAAAAGAGAATAGAAAGGATATATATTAAGAGTATACAATTGAGAAAGTTAAGATAATAATAATTTTATCTCCTAATTATATATTCTAATTTATAATATAAAAATAAATATCTAGACCTACAAACTTGTTAGTCACGAACCATTTGGTTCTACATTCATAATTTTGCTCTCAAAATCTAGACGTAATTTTTATCTGTTGAAGTAAGATGACCAAACAATATCTCAAAAGTATTTTATAAAATATTTTTCACAAAAAGGGATTTTTGGAAAATGGAAGTAAGGAAAAAAAAATATGTAAATATGTAACAAAAAGCATGAATCATTTATAGAAAACCAAAATTAAAATAGCTTAAGCTATGTTTGAAAAATTGTTGGTAAGTTCTTCAACATATCTTGAAACTAAAAGATGATTCCTTTTACAAATATCAATTGAAGGTATATTGGAGATAGAGTCAAACATGCACTTAGAGATATTTATTGTTCCAAAAGACTTTGAAGCGTATAATTATTGTCTTTATGAATTTATTTATAGTATCTTACACAAGTCCTCTATAATACAATAGAAACTTTTTAATATAAGATGAGAACTGCAAAACTTGCATGAAGATGAACCCAAGAGTTAGAAAGGGAAGCTAAAAAGAGATGCCAAAAACAATCATTGAGATAGGTCTATACATAGGGTAAAAAATGATGGTAATAGTTTGAAAAAATAATCATTGATAATTAAAATCTTAATTCATTGTTAATAAAAATACTACTAGACAAATAAATAAACATTTATTAACAATATAAAATTAAACTCTAAAATAAAAAAAATCCTTTATTTTTGTAACTGATGAAAGTTTAAAAATCATAATCATTAAAACAAGATTTCTTATATAAGTTTTGAATTTAATTTTAGAATTTTTTTTATTTTATTAAACACAGTATAAATATTTCATGTCACACATAGCGGAAATTGAAAAATTTGTACTACAAATGGCTCATGAAGCCTAAATTCATGTGCATAAGACTTCCACCTCTTATTAGCTACTTTAAAAGCCTATATTACAAATTGATATATAAACTAGAAAGACAAAGTTATTATAAGCAATGTAGGACTTTGTCTTTTGAAATATCAATTAAAAATATAACAATCTCTCACATATTACAAAAGGAAAAAGAAAACATTTTTATGAAAACATTAGAAAAGGAGAAAAGAGTTCTTAGGTTCATAAGAGATGTAATGTGTTGGTCTTGGTGTAGCAACCTATATGAACCAAACCTAGACTGATAGGATTTAACACACAATATAATTGGTGTAGCAAGCTAAATGAACCAAAAACACTTGACATGTGTTACTAGCCTACCAATCACATTACACCTTAAAAATCCTTGTTGTTATTGTTGTGTTGCACTATTAGGTCATGCACGTGCTTGATATTCATGAATGTTTTAGAGATTTTGCTAGGACCTCATGTAAATGGTCTCACTTGACACTCATATAGGTGATTTTGTTAATTGTACACTACAAATCATACGTCACTCATAAAGGATATGAAAATAATTAAAAACTTTATAATATTGTTAAGATTTCTCATAACCAAAGATTTAACTTGGATTAGGGATCAATTAGGAGATTTAAATTTGGGGATTAAGCTTCTATGACAATATAAACAAATAAAGTTCAAAATAAAACCTGTATTGGAGTGAAAAAGTGGGGCAACAAGCAATAATGAAGAATTTTTTTGAAAATAATTTTTAAACAACCAAATAATTAGCATTCAAAGAAGTTAGTATTAGGGCACTTTTTCCTTCATAAAACATGAAGAAAAATGACTGGAGAAGGGTGAGAAAGACTCCTCCTTACTTAGGTGAAACTTCACAAGTTTTTCTACAAAAAATGGAAGAAGGCGGCATCCCAAACCAGTAGGCCAACAACTGTCTCTACTACTCTACCTCTTCCAGTAGCTGGTGTAAAGAATATAGAAGTTTGGAGGGGTCAAAATATGCAAGAGGAGAGGGAGAAGAGGTTGGGTTTTGGGTGAGAAGTGAAGGGGAGCAAGGCAATGCAATAGAAACAATTTTCTATTGTAAGGAGAGAATGTTGGCAGCTCAAGTGATGTTGAAAGGGACCAGTTGCATAGGGAGCCCTCTTATAGGGTACCATCCTAGGCTAGGGTTCCTTAATCCCCAAATTTAAATCTCCTAATTGATCCTTAATCCAAGTTAAATCTTTGGTTAGTTTAATTAACTTGTTTCCAGCTTGTTTAATAACTCTAAACACCTAATTACTAGAGTTAATTTAAGCTTAGTCAAGATTAGCTAATTTAATTTTTTCTGACCATGAATTATTTACAATTCTATCATTAATGAGTTGATGAAAGTCAACATTAGCATTTATTCCTAATTTATTTTGAAAATTTTATTTTATTTTCTTTCTTCCTTTAAAATTTTATGATTCTTATTTATCATTAAATAACTTAAAATATTATTTTCTTGGACAACATTTTATTTATTTCAATTTTATGTAAAATTATTATTTCTTCACTAATTATTAAGTAGAGATATTAATTATTTCAAATTAATGAATTTCCTATTCCTTAAAATTGAGGGTGTTACACCATGGATTATGATATTCAGTATAGTGGATTTTCGATTGTGTTGGAAGGGTATAATGATGCTAACTAGATATTTGATTTAGATGAGAGAAAATCCACTAATGTTTATGCATTTATAGTTGGTGGTGGTGTGGTTGCATGAAAATAATCTAAACAAACTATAATAGTTAGATAAATAATGGAGTCTGAGTTTGTTGCTTTAGAAATGGTTGGTAGTGAGGCTAAGTGGTTGAAAAACTTCTTCACTAACATTCCTTTAAGAATGAAACCAACCTATCAATATCTATGCATTATGATTCATAATCAACAATTGTTGTAGTTAAGAATAAAACTTTCAATGGAAAAAGATAGACATAATGTGGTAAAACAACTGCTAAAGGATGAAACAATTTTCGTATATTATGTGAAGTTAGAAGGAAACTTAGTAGATTCACTGACAAAACCCCTAAGGAGGAACATGATATTATAAACATCAAGAGGAATGAAACTTAAGTTATTTGAAAATTAATGCACCTTAAATGAGACTTATTATATATGATAAATAGTTGAGTATTCATAAATTTTGGAGTATGAAATATGAAGTTATAAATATGTTTTTGGAATGACTTTGCATAAAAATAGGATTTTGTTTTCCAACAACTTTAATGTCTAGCAGAATTCACCTAAACCTTTTCGCTCGCTTGAGTGAATTTGAGGTAGAAAGTTTGCTTGAATATTTTTCTAATTTCTTCCTTGAACTTTATATTTTTTCTCTTTAATCACATTCTCTTCTCTTCATTGGCCTACAGAATAACAAAATTTTCATTTAAGAGCACTGAAAATTTGAATGGTTGAATTTCTAATAAACTAAACTAATATATACAATTTTTAGCATCAAAGAAACAACATAAACTAAGAGTGAAAAAGTGTCACATTTTTAATAAAAGACATCTAAAATAAAGTAAAATTAGCCTTTAACACACTAAACTACAAGGATCACCATCAACATATAGCTCAAATTGTTATGGGATATCAATGTGACCATCATCCCCTAATGGATCAGTAGCGACACAACTCCCATTTCTACTCTTGTGTTTAAAAGAAAGTATTATTGGCTCTATAATCGTATTTTGTTGGGAAAGACCTAAAGATACCAACAACTATTGTGAAAACTTTTATCTAAGCTTGTGCTTTACCTACTGAGTGATCTAATCAATGATAAGATAAGTGACTTGATTAGTGATTTGTAGAGTGATTTTTTAAGCAATCTACTTTTGTATAAGTTATGCAATGACCTCCAAGTCTTTCGTGCTCATACTTTTTAAGATAGGGCTATGATAGCTAGATGGTCCATAGTATTGCCTAATGCCTCACACTTCAACTGACACCACAAACAAGCCAAAGTGCTTTAGTCGTCCAAAGGTAATAATCAAGATATCTTCATGCCCATGCGAAACAAAGGATCCTTGTGTGCTATGTGCAATAAGGGAATCATACAACATATAATTCACCAACCTGTGTTAGTAGAATGTGCAAGCATAGGTTAAGTATAATTGAATATTTACTTACAATCTAGTCACCAACAATGCATGTTTGTTCATTAATGTACTCTCCTGTTGTTTTTTTGTTGGACTCTCTTCCATTTCTCATAGCATTTAGGTGGAGATGGACGATGAACACGAGACAATTTAAGTCTCCTTTGCAACAAGCAAAGCCTAACCTATTTTGAGGCTAACATAAGAAAATCAAATAATGAGTTGAAGAAACATTGAGAAAGTATATCACTAAATTCAACAAGAATGACGAAAAACTAACAACATCAAATTACTATAAAAAAACACTAAGTTTCTGATGCATTCCTAGCTTCTACAAAGGATGAGACTGATGATGCATTCTTAGCTTCTACAAAAGGATGAGACTCCTCAAGTTCCTCTTGGACCTTTGACAAGAGCCATGAGAAGAAGGTTTGAAGACAAACTCAAGCTTCTCCTAATTGGGCCTTAGTAGTATTAGAAATTTTTTTTTGTTCGTTGTATTTGGCCATTTGTAGTTTAGGAGTGAATAAAGTGTTTATATTTTTAATTTTGGTCTTGTATTAAGGCCCATTAGTTTTAGGAATTGAGCCTCAAAAGGCTTGGGCTTGAATTAGGCTTACTTCCCTTAAAAGAAGCCCAATCCGCCACTACTCCTTGGGTTGCATGAGTTTTCAAGCTTTGTGAAGGATTAGAAGCTTGCTTCTAAGTCCCACATTGCTTGGATAAAGCTTTGGGGTGAAGTTTGGAGGCCTATAAATAAAGGCTCTCCCCTTCCTTTGTAATTACAACTTCATGAATGAAATTCATTGTGAGATTTAGAGAAGTTTTCTCTCCAAAACTCTAAAGAGTAGTTCTTTTGATCCTTATCAAGACCTTGTTAATCTTGTGACGAAATTCCTTTTACCTTATCTTCTTATTAGGAAGAAGTGGCAAATTCATTTCTGTCTTAGTCAATTTCTTTAAGTTTTGAAACATCTTAAAGGTTGATGCAAAGATCCATGGGAGGAACGTAACATTCGGTATCAAGAGCCACCATTGATCTCTTGAGTGTTCTTCAAATTTGGTTAGAGGTTCCTAATTCTTGTGAAATTCATGCTAGCTAATTGCTTAAATGTTTCCTTCATGATTAGATGATAATCCTTTGAATTAGTAAGCAAATTGATAGCAACTTCTTGAGTACATGCTTTAATTCTTTTGAATATTGATTTGTTCAACCATTGTTGCATGCTTATGCCATTTAAATTTGTCCAAGCATGCTTACTCTCTCCTAAATTCCTTCATAAAAGCATGTGTAATGTGTGAAGCATATGCTCGTGCTAGTCTTGTCTAGATACATTCTATCCATTCAAAATTTGAACCAATCACATGGTTAGTGCTTGAATTTGTTTTGTTCATGCTTTGGCAGCTTGTGTCTTGATTCATTGAATCTAATTTGAATTCAAATATTCACATGTTGAATGCATGAACCTGCCTATTTTCATTGCATGTCTAAATACAATGAATCTGTTTTGAATTCAGATTCAATCACATGTGTTTTGTGCTTATGTTGATCTGTCACATGCAATTGGTGTCTTGATACATTGAATCCATGTGCTAGCAGTTCAATTATATTATTAGATTCATTGAATCTAATTTAAATTCAAATTAATCACATGTTCCTTGGTGAAAACCATCACATGTCTTGTGTAGATGCATCTAAATTTGAAATTTAAAAATAATCACATGCTTCTTGTGAATTTGATTCAAATCTGCCACATACATTGTATTCTCCTATTCTAATTTTTGTGCAAGCTCTTAAGTGTGTCTAGTACACTTTTTGAATGCTCAAGTGTCAAATCTTTGGAGAGGTAAGTGTGTCTTCTCTTCATCTATTAGAGCTTTTAGCTCATTCTTTTAATGTTAAAAGCTTTCCTATATTCTGTCTTTGTTTGTGCTTCTATTCTTGGTTTTGTGTTCATCTTTAACATGTATATGTGAAGTATGTGTGTTCAATTTTAATCCTGTTCTTAGAATTTTTCTAGTAGTTTTTAAATCTTTTCTTGTTAAGAACTACTTTTCTTTGAGTTATCTTGATCAAAACTGATTTCAAAACAATTTATGATTGCCTATCATTTATGCATGCAAAATTTTGGGTGAACTTGAGTTTTTGCCTCTATATAGTGTTGCAAACTTTGTGAAGTCTATTGCCTCTTCTTTTATACTCAAAATTCTTTCAAAAACATTAAGAAATAGGTCTTAGAAGCTTTCAGCCAATTAAGAAAAGAATTGGAGTAAAAGAATTTGAAAAAGAAAAAGAAAAGAGAAAAGAAAGAACAAACGAAATTATAGAATTTTGAGGTTTCAAATATGAGGCATTACTTGTGTTATTGACTTCATTAGCTCATATCTTAGGCTTATATGCACATATAAACATTGAATGCTTGTTGTTTTGAGCCTAAACAAGCTTTATTTGATTTGAATCTCAATTTTGGTGAGATAAATGCATTGACATACCTTGCTGGATTTTTGGAACACTTAAACCGAGGCATCAAACTTGTTTTTTTTCCTTGATTTTGCTTATTTTAAGTGAAAGTACAGTATCATTGTGATTCTAGGATTTATTCTTTTGTTATAACATGCTTTGAGTTCCTTTTTGTACTTAAATTCTTTCACAAATCTTGTATGGCATGTTGTTGAGTTTCTTGTCCATTCTTGAGTCTTTTAAATCTTGTGCATGTTTTGAGTTTCTAAACTAGCTTTCATTCTACTTGTATACATGTTTTGTGTTCCTTGAGTTGTTTCACAATCTTTTTCTTTGGTCTGCCTTTTTGATATTTTTGAGTCTCTACATTTTATCTAACTTGTCTTACCTTAATCTCTTGTTTTTAGTAGTGCTTTCTTTTTAAGCTTTTGTTGTTTGTCTTCTTCATATCTCTTAGTTTTGTCTTTGAGCTTGCATTTCCT
>JAMLFT010008294.1:0-13841 GCA_026544285.1 Pachyrhizus erosus | reverse complement strand
TAAAAAAATTATGTAAAAGTTATTTTTATTTATTTATAATTATAAAATATATTTTTTTTATGTTAAAAGACAGTTATAATGTTTAGCTCTTTATAAGTTGTTCAAATTAAAGTAGCTTTCTAAAATAATAACATGAGTTTTCAAATTTTAATTACAAATTTAAAACAAACACGTTTTTAAAATAAAAAATAGTTTTTTTCATAATAAGGTGAAATAAATAGGTTTTTAATAAACAATTCTTTAATAAAATATTATCATATGAGAATTTGAGTTGAAAATTTGAGTATCAAACTTGTTAAAATAAATTATAAATAATTTATAAAAGTCATAGATTATGTTTTGCAAACCATTTTAGTTAGATTTTAACTTTTTTTATTAACTAAAATTTTTTATTTGACCTTATTAATAATATTTGATAAGCAAAGAGTTTTAGGAACTTATGTTTTTTGAAATGTTACTACTATAATAAAAAAATTAAATGTCAACTTCCAATTTCTTATATTAATTTTTTTGTATTTAAAATATTATTATTATTTTTATCTTTTTTCTACATAACATAAGATTTTATTATTGTTTAAGACAAAACTTTATTATTTTATTCTTTTTCACATGAGAAAGTAGTTCATGCACCAATGCTGTAAAATGTTTTTACAATTTCAATTAATTAAGATTGATATTTATGGTTATTTTATAAAATTTTACAATAACTAATTTAAAAGTCATTCTTAATATGATTTATGATTGATTGACAATATAAAATTATTTTTTTGTTATCAAGACATATATTTTAAACCTTTATTACATGAGATAGGATTTTTTTTCTTTTTATTACATAAGAGATTAATAATGACAAATAATTAATGGTTTATTTTTGGATTTTTTATATTATTTTTTATGTTTATCCTTATACTATTTACAATATTTATTTTATTACTTTAGTATTTTATTTGAAAATATTGATAATGATAGACTATATGTTTATTTTATTTATTGTTTATTTTCTTAAATACTTTTATATTACATTTTTTATTTTAATCATTACATGATTTACATTATTTGTTATATTATTTTCAACATAAACTTCAAGACATTTTAACTATTACACTAATTAACATCATGAAATTATAATTTTTACTTAAGTGTATGGTATTTTTTATTTTAAACTTTAGAAATATTTTAAAATATAGTTTAAGATTAATGACAAAATAAAAATATGAAAAACTGTCATAATTGAAATAAAAATGTAATTAAAATAATTTATTTATAAATAAAAAGTAAAAGAGTTTAAAATGAATTAAAAACTAAAATTGAAAATACTCCAAAATATACTTTTATCACCAAAATAGAAATCAAATTTATATAAAATTATTCTTTTTTATCATTTTATATTTATTAATTACTTTAACAAATAATTTTATCAATCATTCATAATTTAACAAGTTAGTTTAAAGGTTTTTAACTTTCTAATACTAGCTAATTTTTTTAGCTTCCACCACTACCTAATTCACAATACCTATTTTCTACTGGATTTCAAATCTTGAAATCACGAGAAAATGGGCATTGGACTGTACAAAGTGGTGATGATATAGCTTTGTCAAAGGTAAATCAATAACCTTAATGAAGGTTTATAGTAAAAACTTGTGAAACAACAAAAGAGAGAGAAACAGTTAATTTAGAATAATGGATTGAATTCTTATTTGAATAAGATAAAATAAAAGGAAGTCAAATTTCTCGCATATAAAGGAGAAGTCAAATTTCTTGTATTTAACTCGTGTAACTAGAAAAGATAAAATGCATAATCACTTTGTAATAGAAAAATTATAGACATGTTTTTAATGTAATCATTGTTAGTGATAGAGAAATTATACTTGTATTTTGATATACGAAATGCATTATATATTTAATAATAAAATAAAATTGTTTTGTATTGTAGCTGCATTAATTTTCTTATTATATATTTGTAATTTTATAATTTGAATATTGTATAATAAGAAGTTATTGATGCAATTGTAGGTTTTTCTTTTTCTTAAAAAAAAACTTTCAACATCTGTCATGCTCACAATTGATGTAAAAAAAATAAGACTTTTTAGATTGATATTGAACACAATAGACGTAAAAATTCCACTATCAATTTTTTTTAAAAAATACCTATTCTTTTATGGCCTAGTTCTATATTTACTTTTCAAACTGATATAAAATAAAAAATAATAAATTTTTTTACACTGATGTCTTAAAAAATAAACTAGCAAGACAAACACTTTTATATCAATACAAGTTCATCTATTAGTCAATGTAAATATTGACCCAATCTTATGCAGCTAGAACTAAAGTGGATTCATCAATCAACAACATATAAACATTTTTTATATATATAAAAGTGACCATAATGATCGAATTTAAGTTCTCATATATCTTCTCACTTTCACTTTGTCTAGTGGGTTAGACATTTAAACATAATCATTAGAAAAATTCAACGTACAGCTCACTCAATTTCATGATCAGTGTTTAGTGCAATACACTGTATACACTAACCAAAAAATAAAGCTTCTGGACCAACCAAACTCAAAATAATTAGTTGTGTACAATTAATGGGAAATCGGATAGTTAGGTTAGTACTTATACAAAGTGATATATGATGAAAAACATGACGTACCACTTAATTATTTTGAACCCTGGTAATTTGGCATAAATATTGATGATTTATAAATTTATTTTGAGTTTTTTTTTTTATTCTATGGGTATCATTTTTCAAAAATAATCTAATTTGAGATGTGGTTAGACATTAAGCATCTTTTTTTATTTGGTACTCATATGTATATAGTATGATAATATTAAACATATTTCATTAAAATTTATTTTAAAAGGTAGAGATAATGATTATTAAAATAAGGATTTTTTTTAACGTTTGCATATAATCACATGATAAAAGACAAAAAATTAAAAAAATTTAAATGTTTGCTTTTTTTAATAATGTATAATTTTAATATTTTTGCCCCATGTAATCCTAAGTAGGCACACTAAAAAAATTGTTAAACTAGTAATCCCACTTAGTCATAAATATTTTAAGATCATATTAACAAATAACAACTTCAAGACTTAAACCTTTTGGGAAATAAAAAGTTATAGTTTTTAATTAATTTTTACATCTAACAATCAGTATTTTCTAATTTAGAGTTAGTTACATTTTAGCACCAAAATAGTTAATTATATTTTTAGTTAATTTGTACATCTAGCTATACATACTTCCTAATTCAGAGGTATTTATATCATTAATAAATTATCCTTCATTAGAGGATTCTTAATTGTTTTTATAGATTAATGTTAATTAAGATATTTTTTACGTGAATTTTTTATTAGAGGAAAAACAACAAACAAGAAGCAAAAATGAAATCGAGTAATACCCGTCAAGTATTAAATGAAAATCATTAAATAAAAAAAAATTCTAATGTATTAAATAATACTATTCTATTGATTAAGTATATTATCAATATTTTTAATATTATTCTTCAATCAAAATTAACATTTCATCTTAATATATGTGATAGAATATTTCAGTCATGGTTTTTTTTTTTTTTCTGCTGAATGATATTTAAGTCGTGGTCTTCTTTAGTCTTTTAACAGATGTAGTCCTTTACGCGTAATCTCCACTTATTTCTTTATCTAAGATTCCCACCTATTTATGGTGAATGAGAAAAAGGTTAGTTAGAAGATGACAAAGGAGCGTAATTGGCTAAAAAAATAAAAATCAAAGCTCAAGGATCGCTTTATCTTCTCTCCATTTTAAAGCCTACCTTCACGTGTGAAATTAAGCCCTGTAAATATATTTTCTTTTACAAGAATCAATGTCTATCGTATCGGCAATCAACACTTAATTGCAAGCACCAAAGAAAAAAGCAAGATGGGAAGAAGAAAAGTTCAACAATTCAATAATCTAATTTGATACACAAACTCTGCAAAATATATTTATATTTTGTGTTTCTATTTTTTGTTTCTCATTGTACGAATGAAGGACCAGAATTAGAAAGAGGGTAATTGACTCACTCATCACAACTTCAGTTTACGCCGTGCAGTACTTCCCTCTTGTGAAAGTTCCTATGGCAGCCGCAAGCCGCACACGTGAGAGCCGCACTTGTTCCCTCACCCGCGCTGGCCATGAATTCCCTGCAACCATCCACAGCGTAACCTCCCGTATTCGCCGCATGATTCTTCTGGCACTCTCCGTATCGAATATTTCCAACTGCAGATGATGACGTGGCATAATCTCGTTTGACCACCACCTGCCTCTTTTTCATCTTCGCCAAACCCTAACCAATTCCCTCGATCTCTGCGGTTGTTTCTGTATAGCACAGCACAGCACAGCACAGCCCTGAACCTGGGATGGATTGATCTTTTCAGTTTTTCATTTCATCGAAAACCAACCCAGAAAACGGGATAGATAGCTCAGTAGAGATATATAATATAGCGCACACTAGCTATGTCTATATACAATTAATATATAGTTGGTGAATAACCCTAACCCTAGCATGTGGATTTATAAATGGCTGAATAGTAGGGGTAAAGGTAAGGAAGCACTAGCTAGGTAGGATAAAGAGATGGAAAAAAAATTATCATAATTCATGAGGAATTGACTAGAAAGTTTTTGGTGCTCGAAATTGAAATTAATTTAATTTTTGTTTTCAACAGGGAGTATATGTATATGTATAAGGACAAGCAGAAAGGAGTAGTTAGTCACCAAGGCATTAATGATTATTGATATATGAGCCAATGAAGTTACAACAGCTCATCAAGTGGGAGCGGTGGTTCTTTTAATTGGCCACAATGCAAGAGAAAAACTGAAGGCTGTTTATTGCACGAAGATCATCTGTTTGTTTTGGAAGTATATATAATAAGTAACGGCAAGTCTCAGTACAACTAGGTGGCGCCCTCAGATTGAGAAGAGGACAAAACTTAAAATGGGAGCTCAAGGAGGGAATGCTTGTCCTCACACTAGCCATACAACCCTGGACTTGTCTTCCAGAATTGATTGCTCACCTATCTCTAAAGCCCCTCTTCCATTAGAAGAAAAGGAGAATTGGACCAAGGGAATACGTTTAGGCTAGCTGTATATACACGGGAAAAATTTCTACCAATTAAGTATTGTGGAAGTAAATAGCTTTTCCGCCAAACCTCAAAGATTAAGCTATTTAAGTAGAGTCAGCCGCTAATTTTATATCTGCAGTGGGTCCAATTTGATACTCAAAAGGCAGATTGCTGTGGCCCTTGCTACTGTGACAACAACTCTTGTAAGATTCTAATAATTATAAGACCATTCCCCCACTCTCTTATATGAATTGTGGACCCTTATCTTCTCTCCTTTGGATCAAATCAAGGACAATATCATACCATTTATAAATTTCAATATTATATTTATATATATATGTGTGTGTGTGTGTGTGCGCTCTTCAACAATAGCTATCTGCCATCATCAAAGCTATAGCTGAAACAATTTATTATGTTGTTTATTTATTTAACCAGAAAAGATAGGATGATTGAACATGTCCTCTCAACTGAACCTGACATATATGTATTTTTAGTTTTCACTGCATGGTTTTGCAAATATAGGACGAACTAAAATACGTACATATTAGAAGAAAGGAAAGAAAACAGAAGTGACCAACCGGCCGCTTCCACAAGATCTGCGTATTTAGGATTTTGAAATATTCTTATTGTGCTAGAGAATGGATGGGGAAGGATACGAATACACCATAGACATGTTTGATGTTGAAAGGTATGGATTCTTCAATTAATCCATGAGTAATACATGTTCAAGCAGGCATGAGGAGCCTCCACCAACACCATCTCAAAGTAAAGAACTAGAAAGGACAAGCCCACAATGGGTCAGTAACATGTGCACATTTGAGAAGGTGACAAAGGACAAGGACTCGTGCTTGTCAATCAGAGATGGACGTAACTCATTTACATTAATTAGACATGAATTGAAAATACACCAATAAAAATAATGAGATGAATTGAAAATTCTTCTCAATTTGGCTGACCTCCACTTAAAAAATATACCACTAATTAATGCTATATTTGAACTAAAAAGTTGGTTTTATTTCAGTAGGCGCCCGCTCCACATGGCACATATATCTATGTTGATTAATTTGTGGGAAATTGAAGTTGAAAGGCTATAACTTGTATGAAGAACTCAAAGATCTAGCAACTTATATGTTGAATTGAAGTAGCTTCATGCATCCATTGTCTTTATGCTTATGAGTATTATTATATAAGGATTACATAAATGGCTAGAATTGTAACATATATGGGGAAAGGGAGAGGGTTTAGAAGACAATGGCATAAGTTTGCCAGCGTTGAGATGTGAATTGTGTATAGCTTTCTAGTAGCAGAATTTATGAAGGCGTTGAAACAATGTGCTGTGATGCCTGGCTGTATAGTAATCTGTCCTTTTGGCTAACGTCAAGTACTGATAGAAGTGTGTGTGGCTGTTTAGTTCCATTGAAGACCATGCGTGTAGGGGGCACTACTCCCATATTGTTCTTACTCACACACGAACCACTACCCATATCTTCATGTCCTGCAGAAGCCAAAATTTCGTTTTCCTACGGACTCCGGTAGAATCCTCAAAACCATTCCAGTATCTAGCAATTTGAATTGTGAACCAGGTCCATATATACTATATATATATACATATATCAATATTAATCCATCGTGCGCTTAATTAGATACATATAAATATATTGATCTTTACATAAAATGAGAAAAAAAAAATTATGTCCTCTTTGTGAGAGAAAATTCTTATGGCATTGCTTACAGTGCTTAATTAAATACTAAAAAATTAAAATTAATTATGAAAGAAATTAATTTGTTTATAATTTAAAAACATGTTCTTAATTTTTTTAGTGATAAAAGGACTGTTATTTTGATGCTAAATTTAAATTTTAGTAATAAAATAACGTCATATTTTGTGCCATTTAATAGACTTAAATACATGTGTAGATTTTACAATTAATGCAATAAGAAAACACTTGACTTATGTGGTAATACAATAAGACTCTTATTAGTATATGTTTGTTGCTGAGTTTGCCCCTTACAAACATCCGTTTGGAAACATTTTCAATGGGACTTTTGGTCTGCGCTTCAAATGGGAAAAATGAAGTCAAATGAGATTTTAATTGAAGCATCTCTAAAGTAACTTTTGTGCTGCGATGAGAATTTTATATTACATTTTGCCATACACCTAATTATTTTTTAGATAAAAAATATTAAATATAAATTACTTTTTAAATTTATTTATTTTTACTGAAATTAGTTTTGATCTAAGACTAAGTTTACAAACGTAGTTATTTAGCTTTTGCCTGTATATTTTCATGGGGTTAATTACATTATTGAAGCGATTACTTATTAAAATTTTATAAGGTGACCTATATTACAATAAGTCAAAATATTATTAAAGACTATTTTGAAACATTAAGAAATCCTTTTTTCCATAATAATTTTATGAATTGCTTTAAATAAATTCTTCCAATGTGGTGAAAATCAGTTATCTTTATTGTAAATCTTTCTCATAAAAACTTATTTATTTCCTTAAAAAGGGAAGTTGTCTTGGTTAGTCCAGGGGCAAGCTTGTGATAATATCCCTTACATGTGGTAGACTTGTATATAAGGAAATGATCGTTTCTGTAGACTGTAGGAGTATATTTGTTATATTATTAATGCCTTGATTTAGTAACGATAATAACTCAAGGAAGTAGTCCAGAAGCTCAGCTTGATTCATTTTTTTATTAGTGCGGGCAGTTGAATGTACTCTCGGTGTGACAACATAAATCCCTTTCAGTTGGGCGCATTATTTAGCTGAAGAGATAAAGATTTGTGATAAGAAAAAAGATTGGTATGCACTTTAATGCTAATTAATATTTGGAGAGAGAAAAATATAAATATAAATATAATAAGTAATGTGATATAAATTAAATTGTCTTGTATAGGAGAGCCTGTTTCATTATCCTTCTTATAAACAGTTTTTAGTTTTTTTTAAAAAAGCTTTTTTGTTTTCCTTCTTTTGTCCTCTCTCTTCTTTATTCCTCCTACCATCTTTATTGTTATATGAAATAACAAATAAAAAATAAACTAAACATGATAAAAAGAGGATAAAAAAATACAACAATATAATTTATAACTGGAAGCACACATATTACACAAATGATGTTGCTCTTTGTACAAAACTAAAACATAACTAACAATTAAAAAAAAGAAACACCACAATTCATTGCTATTAAAAAAACAAAATATAATAAAGAATTTCATTTTTGCATCATTTCAACAAACTTCGTGTCTTAATTATTGTGAAATTCCGATTTGAGTTTCATAGGTTAAATTTTGACTTTCTTTCTTTTTATTCTTTTTTTTTCTTATACTTTTTATTTCTTGAGTGGGTTTGCCTTGACATTCCACTTCAGTTTCTTTTGAAAATACAATATCATTTTTTTGGCATCCATCAATTTCCTAGTCTAATTTTTTACAATCATTTTAAGCTTCTCCTTCGTTACATTTATCTAATATTGGTCAATTGTAATAGTATTTTTATCTTTTATAGGTTCCATGATAGCAACATTACATTTTTTATAAATGTCAAAAGTTGGTCTAACTTCCTTGACAAGTTCTTCGTTATCTTTATTCTCCTCCAAAAGATTATGCTTCTTCAAAACACATGTATTTTTGCACTCATCTTTTTATATTGACCCCACTCCTTTGTCCTCATCTATAATGTGCTCTTTCATCATCAAATTTAAAGCAAAAACATTGTCTTTCAATTAAACTTCAATAATGTTATGGCCTAATGCATATTTTATCATACAGCATTTGTCTTCAAAAAATAACTCTTAATCCCTTTTCAATTAGTTGTCCAAGCTAAGTAAATTTTGTTGATGTTAGGAACACATAAAACGTCTTTAATGTATTTAAAATTTGTT
Source organism: Pachyrhizus erosus (assembly GCA_026544285.1). Lineage (NCBI taxonomy): Eukaryota > Viridiplantae > Streptophyta > Magnoliopsida > Fabales > Fabaceae > Pachyrhizus > Pachyrhizus erosus. The sequence continues at coordinate 4,875 of JAMLFT010008294.1, read as the reverse complement.
ACACTTTTTATAACCATAATTTCTTTTTCCTTGACCAAAAGAAATTCATCATCTTTAATTTTTATTTTGAAAACAAATATTTTTATCAAACTCCTTGAAAAGCTCTTGATAATTGGTTATATTATTCATACAATCATTATCAATCAACCAAGTATTACTTGAGGTGTTGTTTGTTGTAAGACATGTTGTGACAAACAAATGATCCTTCTCATATTCCTCAATTAAAATCTTTGTTTCTTCATATTTTGATGACTTACAAACCCACTTTATATGCCCAAGGTTGTCACATTTTTTGCACTTAAAAATTAGGCCTCCACCAACTCTTTTGCTTAGAATGGTTGTCTTTTTGCAACAAGGGAGTCTTCCTTGTTCTTGTAGTTGTTCCTACCATTACCTCATTTTGAATTTTTTTTCTTTGCTTGAAAAGAACCTTCCATGGATCATTCTTCTCTCATCAAATGTCTTTATTCCTATGCCTACAACGCTTTCACTAATTTTTCCAAGGACATGCTTTACAAATCCTTAGTTTCCTCCAATTAATTTTTTTACTCATTTTTATAGCACATTAACCAATTTTTTTCCCCACAATTCTTTCATTTGAAATTTTTTTACCAAGAAATCTCACCTTGTGTACTATACTAATCAACTTTTGTGTAATCTTTGATGGCTTCAACCTCTTTCATTTTCAACATCTCAAACTTTTGAATCAAGTAAAGAATTTGCATGTTTTTTGTTCTTCCATTCCTTTCATATTCCTTTTTAAGGTAGTCCTATATTAGCTTTGTTGATCCCAAATTCATGATTCTTGTAAAAATGGTGTTTGAAACTAGAAAGAATAAACAAGACAACTTTGACATTTTTTTGTCTTTCTTTCTTTATGATATTTCATATAAGCATCTATAGGATTGTTAAACAATGGTTGTACTTCGTAATATTCTTCATGAAGTTCCCAAACGTTTACACCTTCTAAAATATGCTAACATTTTAACAACCTAAACATGACAGTTTTCACCATCAAAGATAGGTAGGGCAATAGGAACATTTTTTTTTATCTCTATTGTTAATGGTTTTCTATTTTCACACACCTCACAGGTCCTTCAAGGAAAAAAACTTTAATAACAATTTGTCGTTATATGGAAGGACAACACAAAAACAAACTAAAAAATATGAGGTAGAAAAATAGAAGACTATAGTTTATAACTACAAGCACACATATTACAAAATTAATACGACTATTTATAAAAATTAAAATATAGTTGACAATTAAAAAACACAACAATCAGTGTTCTTAAAAGCAAAACATAACAAAAAAAAATTACTATTATATTACTTAAAAAAATTTTATCTACTAACACTTAATATTTAGTAACCTTCATGGCTAAATAACTAAAGTATTTTCTAACAATCTTCCATTCCAATTTTTTATAAGTTATTATTTTCTTTCTCATCCATTTGCCTTGCATTGTGCCTCCTTTGTTGTTGCTAAAACTAGTGCAAGATCTCAATGTCACTTCTAATCATCTTTACTAAAACCTCTACACCACCAATGACCATTGAAAAAGAAGGCTACCACCAAGTAATGCTCATTTGCTACCAAATAATCATGAAAGGTCTTCTAAATTACCAAAACAAGAAGATAAGCTAATGCATATAATAGAAAAAAATGGAAATCAAAAAACATCTTTAAGTTGTTTTAGATTGTTATGAAAAATAATTTTTAAAATTTAATAAATATCATAGAAGAAATTAACTAGCAAATAGTATATAATTGTTTTAAAAAAAATTTAAACTAAAAACTAGAAAGTAAAATAAACATACAATGGCTTAGTGTTTGTTTGTGGAGAAATAAAAGGGAGGGGAGAAGAGGGATTTTTTTAAAAAAAAATGTTTTATTCAATTTTTAAAAGTGGAGGAAAAAAAGAATGAAGGAGAGCAAACTTTTTTCTTATCTAATATTTGTTCTTATATAATATTGAGAGATTTGAAAGAGAGAGGAGGAGATTTAAAAATATTTTAAGTATATTGACTAAAATATTTTTACTTATATTTTGAAATATAATATTACAAGGATATAAAATTAAATTAGTTTTTGAAATCTATTCACTCCTCTTATGAACTAAACAATAAAAGATTTATTTTTTTTCTCATCTATTAATGTTTGTCTTTTTTTCTCCTCTTAACCAAATAGGATACTAATAAAAATGTCTCACCTGCTTATCTCTTTCTTTCTTTCTTTTAAACCAAACAAAGCCTAAGTTTTGTAATATAAAAATGACCTAAATATAATTTGGTTCCTAAAAAATAGTCACTTTTTTATTTTGATCCTTGAAAAATTTTTATTTTTTATTTTGGTAATTTAATTTTAATTTTAATTTTATTTTAGTCCCTACTGTCAAGTAACTTTTTTATTTTAGCGTCTATTATTTTTTAAATGATGTCATAATAATAATTTTGATAATTTAATGATTTATTATGTCATCACGAAGTCTAATAGAATAGTCATGTATTTTTTTTATCAAATTATATTTTTAAATTTTTTATTAATTAATTTACCATCATTAACTGTTTTGAACAAATAATCATTTAAAAATAAAATTTAACAAAAAAACATAATTATCCTATTAAACTCTTTAATAATGTAATAAGTCATTTAAATGTCAAAATTGTTATAACAACATCATTTAAACTAAAACTAAAAAATAATAATTTTTAAAGAAAAAAAATCTTAAAAACTAAAATAAAAATATTATGTTTTAATAACCTAAATATAAATAACTATATATCCATATTTCTAATGCTAACTAGGTCATGCTTTATTTTAATTCTCTTATCGTACGTTGCAATTACAAGAGAGAGTAATCTTAATTTGTTTAAATTGTCCACATGTAAGATTTGTCCCATACAAAATTCTTTTAACATTTTTTTTTATACTCTACATGTACATTCATTTTTCAAATATCAAAAGTAAGAGAGAAAAAAGTTAAGTAATAATTTCTCTCTCAACTTATTATCATAAAAAAAATTAGAGATATATAAATTATATAAAAAAAGTGAAATCAAAATATAAGTGTTCAAAAGAAATATATTATTTCAAATCAGATGAATATTAATAATTATCAATAAAATAATTTAAACTTACTAAAATATGTTATTAATATAATAAGCCAGTAAAATATTAACTTTTTATTAATTGATGATGAAATATTGTAAATTTTAGATTGTGCTATAGTATAACAAGGTTATTATTGTTCCTTAGAGGTATTTTTTTTAAGGCAATTTTGTTTTATGCATTTTCAAATATTAAATATAAAGATTTCATTTATTGAAAACTTAAACCTTGATTTCCAAGTTGATGAACAATTAATTTTTTTCCTTATACTCAACTACCACATTGATAACTATAATAAGATTAGAGAAATCTTAATAGTATTCTTTTTCACACAATTTTTTTAACTCTTCATTAGTAATTTATTAAAATTTATTAATTTTATTGAATCTCACTTTTAAATCAAGAAGAAGAAATATTAAATAAAAAATAAGATTCATCAAAATTAATAATTTTTAATAAATTTTAGTTAATTATATAAAATTTATTAAAAAAATATCTAAAAGATTTCACTAGCATTTCTCATAAGAATATAATAACTACAAATCTCTTATTATGAATGAACACGACTTAGAATTATAAATCAAATCCATTTAGGTTAAAACAATAGATATGAGCTCTTTTACAATTACTCATCCAAACATCAAAAACAATAAAACTTGTTACTTATTTAAAAAAATTGCATTTTCACTACGTCATTACTAATAGAGTCGATATTAGATAACAATTAATTAACATAAGAGTTAATTTTTACATAATGTTAGTGTAAAAAACATTATTACACTGACAATAATTTTTAAAATAATATAAAAACATTAACAAATTAATTATATATATTAATTTGTAATTAATTAACACTGTAAATTAAATTTATATTATTAGCATATTATAATTAAAATTTTAATATAATTAATGTGTTTCAACATTTTATCGGCTGAATAGTCACTTCAGCCTCGATGTTATGCTAAAATTCGATATTTTAGTTGAATAATTTCATCGAAGGTCACTTCACATCAATAGAGGCCATTTTCTCCTCTCATAGATAAATGAATGTTGATAATCCAAAAGTTTTATTTTGTTAACTTTGAATACCATAATTTTATAATGGAGTAAATTATATTTTTATTTATTTTTTTAATATGAGTATTATATTCTCTTTTCTTTTTTATACGCTTTCTTTTCCCATTAGAGAAGCAAGTATTACATTTTCATCCCTTCTTATGTTAAAATAAATTCTATTTTCTTATGTTAAAATATATAATTTAATTTTTTTAATATAATATCATTAAATAATATTTATTTAAAATTTTAAAATATTTTTAATTAAAATATATGTTAAAATATTCTTTAAATTTGAATAATTTTTTTATATTTATTAAATAAAAATTTAAAAATATAATTTATCAAATATATATATATATATATATATATTATAAGTTAAATTAATAAATTATCAACATCATTATTATATCATTACTCAATATTAATGTTGTTACTTAATAATAAAAATTAAAATAAAACAGACTATATTATATGGAAACTACAAGATCAATTAAACCTATTTTTTTATTTATTAAGATATCATTCACTCTCATTAAAGATTTGTTTGAAATATATAATTAAATTAAAAATAATTTAAAATTATAAAAACATAATTAAAAATAAAGAATATGAGATAAATTAACTTTATATATTTATATATATCAATTATATATATTATATTCAATTTTATAATAACTATCTTCAATTTAATAATAAATTTTTAATAT
>JAMLFT010008293.1:0-13842 GCA_026544285.1 Pachyrhizus erosus | reverse complement strand
ATTAATAAATAATAATTATATTAAGAATCTAATAAATTATTATGATGTTGATAAGTTTAATAAAATAGTTATGTAAATTTTTTAAAATTAAATATTATTTTTAATTCTTCATCTATGAACACTGTATTAGTTTAGAAAAGTTTAGAGATAAAAATAATAATAAATTTAATTTTATAAATACAATTTTTGTGTGATAAAATTGCCTCTTATGCTCTATTTAATACATATGAGAGAAATAAAATGAATAAAAGTAAATGATAAATAAAATATAAAAAAAAATAGTTAAAAATAAAAAGTAAATTAAAATAAAAAAAATACAATAAGTTGTATAAATTTAAAAAATATATGTATTTTAAATATTTTTTAGCAAATAACTGAATAACTTTCATCTCTCTCCTCTGAGTTCATTCCTTGTGAAACAAAGCATTACAGTGGTGCAGTTATATTATACGGAATTATATAAATACATGAAGGAAGGACAGCTTTGAAGTTTTAAGGTGAAAATAGTGATTCAGTAAATCATGGTATAGTATAATATGTAGTAAATTTTCAGATAACAAATATAGAGGGAGGGGTGGGTGAAGAAAAGAGAATGGGAATTGCGAGTGAAGAAGGAGGTGTTAATAAAAGCGCGTGAAGTTGAACCGGAAAACGAAACGAGACGTCCAAATCTCCGACACTCTAACTACAAAATCCAAGTATTACACAGTTCTTCAGCTACTTTCCATTATCATTCTCTTTCTCTAACTAAACTCTCTCCACCAATGACTTAACTTCACAAATGGGCTTTCTCCGCAGACTTTTCGGGGCCAAAAAACACTCCGATTCCAAATCCACCAAGAAAACATGGACCTTCCTCAAACACACTGTTAGGAACAAGTCACTCCCCCCGCCACCCCCACCCCCACCCTCCTCCATCTCTCACTTTGATTCTTCAACTCCCTTCGACGCCAACAAGCATGCCGTCGCCGTCGCCGCCGCCACCGCCGCCGTCGCTGAGGCCGCTCTCGCTGCCGCACACGCCGCCGCCGAGGTCGTCAGACTCACAAGCGGTGGCGTTGCCGCCGCAAATACCAGCACCAGGCCCGCTCTAGCAGCAGCGCGTGTTGCCAATCTCCGCTTGCCGGAGGAGACCGCCGCCGTTAAGATACAATCAGCCTTCCGTGGTTACTTGGTAAGTGAAAAAAAAAAACTAAAAACTGAAATTTTGTTTCTTTTTCCACAATTTACGATGATTGATTATGCCCTTGGAATCATGGTCATCCTTGTTTCCGAGGTTTTTTTGATTCATTTTTTTCTCTAAATTCTTCCATGGTCATAGCGTGTCAGGTAATTTCAAATTTGTTGACTCTATTATTTTTAAATTTTTTCTTGTTGAAATGGAATTTTTTATACGGATTTTCTCGAGAAACAAACGGTAGTCAAATATTGCTTCGTTTTCAACAGTGAGAAATTTTATTTTAAAATTATTTTACGCACTGAAAGCAACCTGTTCCGTGGACAAAGGTGTTGGTCCCCTTCCACCACCGCATCACACCTTTGCTTCCTTCCAAAATAGTAGTGAAATGTTTCATGATTTAATTTAAATAATTAATTAAAGACTTTTATTTTATTTTATTATAGTAAGATTCTCGAAAGTGTTTGTTCTCTCTGTCCTCTGGAGTTGGATACTGCTGCTGAGTGCTGACAATTTGCTATATGTATCATGTATGTCATCAAATTCAAATTAGAGATTCCTTTTATTTTCCCATCCTAAGTTTTTCGATACATAATTTACGTTTGACTAATTATACACTTATTAAATATTTTATAATTCTTTTTTTTCCCTTTGTCTTGTTGCATCATGTAATTCTTTCGCTTAAATTATAAAAATTATTTTCCAGTATCGTTATCCTTCTGGTTTTTGAGAATTGTTGTTACCTCTTCTCATCACGTGGTAGTGCGCTGCATCTTATTTAATTTATTGTTTTGAGTCATTTCTGCCAATGTGCCTGAGTGCCTTGTTCTACCTTATCTCAAAAACTTTGGCTCTACATTACAAGAATGTAATTTCCATAAGAAAATGTTGCTGTCTAGTCTCTATTCAATATAATTTTTCTATTTTATCAATTTGATTGATAAAAAGAACGATGTTTTAGATAAAAAAATAACAATTAATTTTTAATTAATTAAATTAAATAGGAATAACATAGGAAGGAAAATAGAGACTCCAAAGCACTGTACTCCTAACAAGTTTCAACCTTTTTTTTTTTTTCTTAAAAGAAAAAAGTGTCTTTTTTGGAATTTGAGTCTGTAGGAATTGCAGGACTTTGTGGGGATTCATAAGAGGAAAATGGGACGTGTCTGTGAATAGCATAAGAGAGCCCCACATAGTTTGGTGAATGGTGAGTTATGATAGTTACCTTTGCAGGAGGCAAAGTAGAATGGCCCTGTGCCAGCCCATCTTCAACCACATCGAAGGTCATGGCCCTAACTACTCATTGGTGGGGGTTGCTATTACTGAATGTAATAGGAGAGAGACCAACAAGTTGGTAACCACTAATTTTGTTTTTTGGCTAGGTATGAGGAGAGTATTAGCGATCAAGTCATTTTCTTGCCAAATCAAATGAGGAAAATACCATTCCTTTGTGGCAAAACAGAGCCTTTTAACCTTACTTTATTTTAACTAAACACATTCTAACTTTAATGAGAAAGAAGTAACTCTGGTTAAGGTCACTAACCGACCATAATGCATTATTTTGTTTGAAAGGGTTTGAGAGAGGGAGCCAGGTTACTATATTCATTGAACTAATGAACTTAACTCTTTTACCCTTTTGCCTTTCTGCTGGTTATGCAAAGCAAACTAAAGGGCAAATGTAGCATATACAGGAAGCTTCAACGAATTAAAAAAGAGCAATGACATTTATACAACAATTATTACAATACACAAATGAAAAATCAATAAAAAGAAGAAGAAGAAGAAGAAACCAGACCATTAGATTCAACAGTAAAATTTTGTTGGAAAAGAAAAGAACATCGTTACGTGTTCAATAATGATTGTGTCCACCAGCCTCCCCTTCGGGATATTTCTCATTTATTTTAGTATTGCATCTAAGATTTCCTTGCTTGTCTGTACTCAATATTTTATTTTATTTCATAATGTAGAAGGTCCTAACTTAAACATGTAGAAACTAGCAAACTTGTTGTATTCGCAATATTTGTTCGCTTCGGATTTTCTCCTCCATGAAAATTGATTTTTTTATTGGTCCTCAAGATATTATCGATTGGTGCATGTGATTGTTATTGCCTTATTACAATATGTAAAAATTGTTTTTGGGTGAATTTGGAAGGCAAGAAGAGCATTGAGAGCACTTAAAGCATTGGTGAAGTTGCAAGCATTGGTTAGGGGCCACATTGTGAGAAAGCGAAGTGCAGATATGCTGAGACGCATGCAAACATTGGTGCGACTTCAGGCCCAGGCACGTGCAAGCCGTGCACACTTGTCAGATAATACATGTTCTTTCAAGTCTTCCCTTTCTCACTATCCTGTAAGCAAACACTTTTTTATTTCACAACTGTCATGGTTCTTTTCTTTTCTCTGTGATCTAAGTGAGGCTAACTTTTTTGTTCAAGTACCAAGTTGAAGCTAACTTCTTAGAAAGGCTATGTGCAAATGCAATGGCACCTCATTTTATTCAAACATGTCACCTTTTAAAAACGTTACTTTTTCATATGTTCTTCCTTTTCTGCTATGAATTTACTTTCCGCCCTGTCCGAACAGCATGTAGTAAAAGCTGAGTCAGCGTAAGGTTGGCATTGAAATGTGAATTTTTTCTGTTTAAAAGATTGGCTATTATTTTTACTCAGCTAAGAATTACTCATCAACTATTAACTTGTCTGTATAAATAAATAAATAAATATATATATATATTAAATTGTCTAATTATTATTTTTTTATTATTATTACTTGTAGGTCCCTGAAGAATATGAGCACCGACCTCGTGCCTTCAGTACAAAAATTGATGGATCTTCTATCCTTAAGGTACACGATTGGGAGGAGCGCCTAGCCTTAGGCTCTCAAAAAATGTTTTTATTTACTAATGATATCTTTTAAAAAATAATAGTTACTTGATAAATAATATTAGCTTATTAGGATTTTTTTTTAAAATGTCCCTATCTTGTTTTGATTTACTTCCTCTCAAGGGCTCCATTACTTCTTTCATTCTCTTCAATAATGTTCTTTCTCTTTCCTTCACACTATTACATCAACAGACAAATGTATTTCTTCTTTCTACTATTTTGCCTTTGCTTTTGTTAGGTACAAAGCTTGACCATACTACTTAGGATTGAAAAGAAATGTTAAATGAATTTAAAATAAAATCATAATAAATTTAATGAGTTATTGTATCCGTTTAAAGATGACTTATTTAAAGTTTGCTTTAAACCTAGATAAACATTGGACCGGCCTAATAAAGAGCACATAGTAGGTGTTTGAATCAGTTTTGTGTTGATATAACTTCCAACAAAAGTTGACTAAAATGTGTAGGCGGTTTCAATCATTGAACTCCCAAGCAACAAAAGTTTTCAATTTCTGTCCATTTCTTGGCCTTATGGATGGTGTACCTCTCTTAATTTTCCCTACTTCAATTGCATTTTTTCTTTTAAAACTTGCAGAGATGCAGTTCCAATGCCAATTTTAGGAACGTTGAATCAGAACGAACCCGGTTTGATTCCAATTGGTTAAACCGTTGGATGGAATTAGATAACAAGCGCAGCCAAACTGGAGATGCTTCATTGAAAAATGGACGACCTGATGATGATAAAAGTGACAAGATTCTCGAAGTAGATACTTGGAGGCCACACTTCAAGTCCAACCACAGTAGCAGTTCCTTTCAGACAGCACATTATTATTTGAGTTCTGATTACAATAATGAGAACTTTGTGGCACACGAGTCTCCATCAAAACGTTCAGCAAAGGCTCTAAATCAAAGTCTCTCGTCAAGAGAGGTGTTGCAGCTAAGTTCTTTGAAGCTTCACAAAGGGAAAGAAGAAGCAAGTTCAAGAACTGCTGACAATAGTCCACAAGCATTTTCTGCCAATTCTAGAAATGGAAGTGGAGCAAGGAGAGGTCCCTTTACACCTACCAGGAGTGAGTGTTCGTGGGGTTTCTTCAGTGGCTACTCGGGTCACCCCAATTACATGGCCAACACTGAATCTTTTAGGGCTAAGGTGAGATCACAAAGTGCACCAAGACAAAGGCTGGAGTTTGACAGATACGGTTCCACTAGGATGCCTGTTCCTGTTCATGGGGTGGGGCCTAATTCAGACCAGGATTTAGATTTAAGGAACAAAGTCTTACCTGCCTTTAACCAAATCAACAGAATTGGAAGTTCTAAATTAAGGTGACATTGAGTGTGTTATAAGACAATCCCCACTTTTTCCACAAAAAGAAGAGACATATTTCCTCTTGTTTGAGTTTCTTGTGTGTGGCAGCAGTTGAGAATGTAATTATTTTTTACATGTATTCATATGGTCCATACAAGATTATTCTCATTGTTGACGTTTTCAGTGTGTGGATATGTAAATCACGACTTGGTTTGACTGTTTGCTTAGTGGAGTGCATGTTTTTAATCATAACTTACATGGAACTACCCCTTCAAGTGAATAATTTAATGATGATGGATTCAAATAATCATTTCTTGTTAGAGACAAATGCTTGGCAGTTGGCGCATCATAATATTTAGGACAAATACATCATTTTTTCTTAATTGAAAGGGGGAAAGGGGCCTGTATGATTTTCTTGTAAAACTTTCTCATAACTGTACATTTTTATTTACAGAGCTACTGTTGAGTGCAGTTAATTTTGACAGAATTAGTTTTGAACCTTTGAATATAGTTGGAATGCATATTCAAATTAATTTCAACTAGTTTTGCATTGAAAGACAGGCACGATAAGGGGAAATGATTTTATTGTACCACAAACAAGCATTTTTTTCACTGTACTGTGAGGCTAATATGCACTGCTCACACATTCAAAAATGACTTTGATTCAAATCCTTCAAATTACATTTATTTTGTCAAATTACATTTGATATGATAGTATCTAAACATAAATTATGTTATTATAAATTCACTTTTAACCAAATTCAGTTTGCAAAATCAAAGTTGTTTCAAACTTCCAAGCTTATAGACTCTAGTCTGAACAAGCGTAATGCATCTAACTCCAGAATGGATACTCATGCACTTTTTCCTTTGAACGCTAAAGCCTATAATGTTATCAACTGGTTTTGCTTCTTTTGATTTTGATCTAGTCAATTCCAGAAAACCGGTTCGGGTACCTAACACATACACACATTAACTCCTATTATATACCGTTTTTGCTATCAAATTACATAGGTTTTTATCTTTTTATAAACTATATAATAACTTGTATTCTAATTTTGTCCAACACTCTAAACGTGAGATAATGTATTTTATATAGATATACAACTAGTAATTTTTTTCTCTTTAATTTGCATAGGTGTGTCCAATTTCAATTTGATTCCGCACTGCCATTAAATGCATTTGTTCCACCTCTCGATCATTCTCGTATATTTTAAAAAATATACCCCATTGTGCATAAAAACGTGTAGAAAACATTGTGTGGTAGTTATTTAGAGAAGATCTGTATCTCAGACTGTTCATTTTACTTAGTATTCCAATTCTGATTATCCACTGTGAATTCACGGAAACTAGATCTAAGCTTTCTTTCTAGTTTAGCCTTTCGGTGGTCCACTTTATCAGAAAGGGACATGAAACAAAAGGACAAAATAATTCATATATGACAGCATTACTCACCTCCTTGGATCTTTCCCTTATCTTGTTATGTTCTAGTTTTTGTTTTTCTTGAGGCTACGAAAGAGAACTGTGTCCTTGAGGCTACGAAAGAGAACTGTGTCCTTGGATGCTCACCGCATGTCATGCAATTGAAATCAAATCAAGCGATTATATGGAGCTGGTTATGAGAATAATTAATGTAGAATTAGTACTTCTTCTCATTTGCCCTCTATGATATAGTTTTAGCCCACACCAATCCCCACTAAGTCACCCTACTTCTTTTATGGATCAAATGTCTACTTACAATGCACTTTTCTTTTACTGCTTTTACAAAGTGTGATGACCTTCATTATGCCAAAATCATTAATTTTTTATACAATCATGTAAAAGTTCCAAAGCAGTTTATTTGAATCACTTTGAATTGAACCTTCAAACAAATAGTTCAACAATCAAAGAGTGTCAGAAGAATTATTTCCTATTAGACAAGCACTTATGAATTAAGAGAAGGACGAAACGCCAGAGTTTGTGTTCGTGTTGGGCACTGGAAAATGGTAATTATGAAATAGTTGAATGCTTTCACCAGGACATGTTGTACCACGAGAAAGAGAAGTGTCAAAGCAAAGAAAAGGCGAGTCATAAAATAGTATTATCCAAGGGGTGACATAACCATGGCAGTGGGCCCAATCTTTGAAAGATTTATCATGTATAGGTTAATTAATTGACGTAGGCTCAATGGGGGCACTTGAAGATGGAAAAACCTTAGATTTAGGGATCCAACGACCACCAGACATATTAATATAAACACAGTAATTTAGGGTGGGGCATAGCATTGTGATTGAAATGGGTATGGAATATCCGCGTTAGGCACAATAGATTTTGCTATTGTCTATTGGTGGTGGACTGGTGGTGGCTGTTTAGAGCTTCATTGTGCCACACACAACTTGTCACGTGATTAATAATGGCGATTTGTGCAATGAATTCCCCTACCAGCCTAACCAAGGAGAAATATAAGGTGATTCTAAAGCTTATACTCACATGTATAATGCTGATGACCCCATTCCTGAACTTTATACAAAACTTATTTGATACTCAATACGAAGAATGTTTATGGAACTAAAATGCCATGTAGGTCTTGTGCATCACACTAATTTACATTTAAAATGTGGCATCTCAAATTACAACAAACACTTTATTATTATTTTCACGAGTGAACCTTAAAATCTCCATATTCTTCTACAATTGTTTCTAAAATACCCTGCAAAGACAGAGGAAACACACTTTCAACGAGTGACAAGCAAATATTGTATGATAGAATAATTGGACTGATGGAATCTGGATCATATGACAAAGAGGGAGAGTCTTACAAACTACAGTCTGTATCTGGATCAATGATGAAGCCCAAAGAGATACCACATAAACCAGGTAAGGTACCTATGGCTGTAGCATTTGGGCTGTAAGTGTCAATTAGGCCCATTAAACATCTACAAACATTTGGCCTATTATTACCAGTTTTAGCAATGTTGTTCAAGCCAGACATGGCGTCACAACAAGGGGACCCTGGAAAGGGGTCTGGGGAGCCATAGGTGATGAAGATGGAGCATGCTGAGAAAAGTTGAGTAATTGTGGAGCATTCTATAAATGCAGATACAGATGGAGCCGAGGAAAGCAACGTCAGCAACACAATTATTCTTAAAGCCTTGTAGCTTCCCACACAAAGTTCCATCAGAATGCTTCTAAGGAAGACTTTATTTTTTTATCCCCTTCCTTTTGTCCCTTATTTGCTCTCCTTAGAGAAGCTTTTCAATTAGCTAAGTTGAGTTCTTCAGTACATTATAAAACTATACGATATATAAGAAGGAAACGCTGGGTTGGTGTGCAATGCGGAGCTTGTGGTTTAACATGAATTTTTAATGAACTTTGACGCATGCATGACGTAACTATTTCAAAAGTTGGATTAAAACATGCAAAGTTGATTATTAGTAATATACACATTATTGATATTAGCAGGTGTCGTGGTGTAGTTGGTTATCACGTCAGTCTAACACACTGAAGGTCTCCAGTTCAAGTCTGGGTGATGCCATTTTAATTTTTTTTTTTTTAATTTTTTTATTATATTTTACATAAGAACAAACAAATGGATGGGCCATATTTTAATCTTTTGCTGACATAGGGAACCCTGAGGCTTGTTTTTACAAGCAGTGGCTGAGCCCAGATGTACAGTATAAGCAATGAACGGCTAATATCTTTTATACACAGACAAATTAGGTGAACCCAAAGGGTACGGTTTAAGGAATGAGTGGTGATTCTGGTGAGGCGTCCAACCTATGCGTTTTCACGAATTGCTTTCCTACCTAATTTGTCTTTTTCTAAACACAATATCTGTTGGATGTTCAGGTCTAACCAACGGATAAATTTTTCTAGTTATCGTTTCTTGTAAGACATTGATTGTTGCCCATATTTTGAATTCAACATGCAACATAAAAATTAAATGGTAAGATTGAGTCTTCCTTCTAAATGATTGATCAGTGATGATTGCTTGATTACTTGAGAATTCTTGAATTTAAATTTGAGGTTCATGACTACTTGGATATTAGAAAACAGATGGAAAATAAGGAAGCCAGAGAAGGTATAAAATGCAAACTGAATTCTTCATATACAAGTAATTTTCTTTATATTTCATATACTGCGTATATTTTAAAAAAGAAAAAGAGTCCTCATAAATCCATAAAGGCAAACCAATTATTTAAAGGAAAAACAAAAAATAAAAGAGACAAAACAACCCAGTTTCTAAGAGCTATGGCTATACACATAGGAAAAGAAATTACAAGTGAAGATCATATGCCCTCTCTTGTTTAACTGTCATTGTTGCATTCCCATTTAGAAGAAGGGACGCATGTTAAGTAGCGACACCAATGGCAGTGGTCATACCCTTTCTCACCCCGGAATAGCATCACCAATGCAACCGATAACCTGCCATTAAATAAATGAATTTCAGTGATTTTAAACATCTATATTTCTTTTTATTTTATCAAAGTAGAGTCTATAAACCCGTAACAGAATGCAAGGAAAATAGCCAATAAGTCCCTACACTATTTATTAGACAGGGAGCATACAAAGAAGTAAAACACAAGCTTTTCGTTTGTTAAGAACAGCCCATGGAATTTCATAAAATTGAAGTGACAAATACTTAGACATATACCAAATGAATATAATATATGAATTTTATCAGTCTTATCAAATTCCTTATCCAAATAACAACATTCCTGATGAGGATTTATGGAAGGAACTAACCCTGCAATCAACAGAATAAGAGACACAATCCATAAAACATATTGGTAAGCCTTGTACTTTGACTTCATCCGAACACCAGCAGGAAGACGTCGCTGCTCTAACCACCCAAACTGAGGACGTGGCAGCAAAATAAAACCAAGGAGAAATCCCACCAGGAATCCTCCAATGTGAGCAAAATTATCTACGTGTGGCAAAATGCCAATGCCAAGGTTGATCACAATGATCACTAGAAGGGTTAGTAAAGCCATTGCCTACAGAAAGAGTGAAAAATAAAAGTTAACCCATACCATATTAATCTAATTTAAAGATATGAAACTAAATTGATTGCAATGAGCAAAAGTGTAGAAGATTTGAGGTGTCTCTCATATTGAAGAAAATTAACAAACATGCAGAAAACCATAAATTAGGCTGACCTAAAGAATTAGGTACACTCACTTTATTGGTATATATCGTCCAGTTTGTGATAAGTTCAGACAACATTGCGCCAAGAAGTCCAAAAAGGGCACCAGAAGCACCAACAGATATGTGGTCTCTGATAAATAGAAACGACAGTACACTTCCACCAAATCCGGACAACAAGTATATGATTCCAATCTTAACTGGCATTAGTTTCACAAATGAAAATGTTAGGTCCATTAATGTGTAAAATAAAACTTGACCAAAAGAGAAACTGAATTAAGCAAGCAAATACGAACTTGGAAGTTTAATGTTTGTTTTCCTTATTTTGTGTGACATTTACTAGGTGACATCAATTTAATCATAAAGAAGATATTACTAGGTTGGACGAAAAACATACGAAACCCGAATTGTTGTTCAAGGCGAATGCCAATGAAGACCAGACTCAACATGTTGGCTAGCAAATGAATAATCCCAGCATGTAACCAAATGCAAGTGACAAGTCTCCATCCCTGATGTCTATTCACAACATTATCCCATCGAAGGGCTCCCATCTTGGTCAATCTTCAAAAGTCAATAAAACATTTCAAATCAATAAATTTCTTGAACACAATAGGCTACCATTTAAACTGTTACATGAACAGTGCATACAAAGAATTGCAAGTTACAAAATTTGAAAACCCACGCTCGTGGCTGCATAGGTAAATATTTTGCCTTCCCCTTCCCCCTATAGTAGAAATGAATAACTAAGTCAAGAACCCAAATGAAACAAGTCAGCTACAATGCTCAAAAGCTTATTAAATATCCAATTGAATAGAAATGTCAACGGATGTACAACTCGTCTCACATTCTTTTCAGTGACAACATAAAACCAGCCAATAAACCAAACTGAAATAGGAATGCTGGAAAAAATTTAAAGAAAAAAAAAAAAAAGTCTTTCCGGAAACAAAGTACAAATCAATACACCAATTTTTAAGAATCCTTGATCCTTACCTTGATTGCCGTTTATAAAGGGTGATAGAGAAAATAGTATAAAAAACTTAGTCCCATATTATACAATGATAGAAAAAATGAAATTAAAAGAATATAATTTCAAAGCGTTGTGCGTTGTGGCTAATTTTTTAAGACCCAAGAAATGCTGGAGTCCTAACCATGTCAAATGATAGTCGATCAAAAAATATGCACCCAACTTTCTCAGTTCACTTAAGGCATTTAACCACGCAAACAACCTTTACGTTTCACCCGACTTGGCTTTGTTTTCTGTCCTTCCCTACTCATTTATTTATTCCTATAAAAAACAAATGCTTGAGTATTTATAAAATATCCCTTTAAATTGTTATTTTGTCTGAGCACAAGGTCTTATTAAGGAGGATACGATGATTTTAAAATCAAAATGATTACCAAAAAGGAAATTAGTTTTTTATCTGGAAAAACGTTACAGACAATTTAGCTTATAATAGTAATAAAAAAACCTCTATCCCCCCCACCAAAAAAAAAAAAAAAACTTATAGCTCTTATTCTATTCTTTTTTTTTTTTTTTTTTTTTGTCGAATTGCATCTTATAACCAGCAAAATCAGCAATAAGATAAAAAAAAAATCAAGTGAGAAATATGGATATTCATCGCAAAAATAAGAATGCGATGTCATCAAGATCACTCAATCTCTACCAAGGCAGAGAATTGAAACGGGCCATGAAAAGAGAGTCGTTTGAACTTCGAAATCTATCTCATAGAGTAGACAAGCTAAAGAAATTGCAAGAACCAGAAAGCCATCGCTTAGCACATACACCATATATAAAGAGACACCCAATTCACTAAATTGAGCAAAACTTTCCAAAAAAGCCCGAAAAAACATTCTAAATTAGATTCTATTAAAGCCAGGAAGCGTGGAATTTCCCTTCCAAAGTGAGACCACCAATAAAAGCAATACCAAATTCCCCCCAAAAGAAATGAATAAGAACTAGTAAAACCACAAACGATAAGAATCAAAGAAATAAGACAAGGGTGTTGAAGAAAAACAAGTGATTGAGCTTACGTTGAAGAAGAAGGACCAAGCAATGGATTCTCCTGCATAGGTTGGAAGGAGAACCTTCCAAGGAACCTGGCCACGCAGCGACCTTGGAATCGGAGGTTGTTCTTGGGACAATCATTGACGTACATGGTAATAACAAAAACAGCAATATTAGCAACCACAAACATAGGCACGAGCCATGAGGTCCAGTGGGCCTCAGCTTCATAAGGATGGGAAGAATCAGGGGCAGAATAGTTTTCCTGTGTTGTGTTGTTCTTGGTTCCCCCACCGCCACTTTCAACATCTCTCCTGGCCATAATTTCTCTCTCTTAATAAAACCCAATATCGAAGTCTCCTACTTTATTCTGTAACGGTGCTTTATAGGGGAGGAAGAGGTGGAGTTGGTGAATCAGTTTAAACGGGGGAATGAGAGAAAAAGTACAACAAACTTAGTGGGTTCAAGCATTTCACTAAGTCATTTACTAACTGCCGCAGTAAGAAATCCACATCAGAGTTTATAAGGCTGTATTTGTGTTTTTATCTTATGCAATATTTTTATAAAATTTATTCATTTTCATATATTCAATAATAATTAAGATATATTTTAAGATAAATTATTATTTATTAAGTCAAAAAGTTATATTATTTAAAAATTATAATTTTAAAAGGAATATATGAAAATTAATTTGATTGACTTGAGATGTTTCAAACGTGTCTTTAAAGTGCACGAATCAAGTTTTTTAAATCCGAATTCATGGAAAGTTCTTTGGCCGTGTTAGTAGGACATGACAGGTGAGTGGTGATGAAAACTCCTCACACGATTTTGCACCTGATAGAGCATGTGATGACATGGCAGGCTTTGATTGGTGGTTGGGTTTCGATATTGTGGCGATGGGAGCAGTGGATTGTGGCCGGTAAGCGGTATTTGGATTTCATGGATGAACCCAACGTAGTTGCGCGGAAGGTTTGGTTTTGTGCTTTCGGGGGGAACAGATTGGATGAGTTTTGTGCCACATATTCATTGCAAATTTGAAAGGGATGATTTACTTGGCCATGGCCCAGTAGGTCTTACAATTTTGGATTTGGGCTCTCTTTTACAAAATGGGTATGCAAAGTTAGTCTTGTTTCTCTTATTTATAAATTTTATTTTTATCATATTCATTAATTAATCGATATAAATCTTCAACATATTTCTTTCATGTTAATAATTGAATATTTGTAGATAGCGGTGATTTAATAACGACATCATAGCATATTGTCAAATAGATATTTAAATATATTTTTTAAAATAGAAAAATTAAAAATTAAATAATTTTTTATTCTTATAAAATATGATATTTTTAATTTTAA
>JAMLFT010008292.1:0-13844 GCA_026544285.1 Pachyrhizus erosus | reverse complement strand
AATGGTTAAAATAATAATTATTTTAAAATAAATTTTTTATTTTAGATGACAATTAAAATAAAACGGAAAAAGAAATAGTGTATTAAATTTAATGATATGATAATATATTAATAAAACACAGATTAAATCATTAATAAAAAGAGTCTAAATAATCAAAATAAAGACAATTAAAAAATGGAGAAAGTGACATTAATTAACATTTACTACCAACAAATATTATCAAATACCTTTAGTACATAATTAAATATTAAAAATTTCAATAAATAAATAAATTATTAAATTTAATTTCTATTCTTTTAAATACAATTGTCCATGGTTTGGTTACTAGCCCACAAACCAAACTACGAGGAAAAGGCCTACATTCTAAACGAGTCTCATTTTATAGGACGTATAATCCATACGAATCACAAACTAAACAAACCATTCATCAACCACAACTCATATACTTAGCTCTATTTAATGTATATGCATATTGTTCCAAAATCAAATGGGCTTAACCCTCGCAAAATGAATTATCCAAGTTTTATAAAAACCATTTGACATATCTTTAATTGATATAAGATCTCAACGAACACAACAAAAAATCACACGTGAGAGAAACAAAATCTAAGGGGGATTCAATGTTGCTAATAGTCATCTCTTAATAGTAGTATCTTCCTGTCTTTCCTCTCGAATCATGTGAATTGTCCAATGTCACATGCTTGGTGGTACGATTTGGTTCAGGGCACGGATTAAAATACGTGGTGTGAGACTTTTCTAGGTACTAGGAATGGAGGCTATACTTATTTTATTCAATTTTTTGAATTGAAATTTGCTATTCATTATATCACTAGGCCTTCATCTACTATACTTGTATGCAATAAAAATTAACAAAATATAAAGCAAAAGCACACTGCTAAAATAATTTCATAAGGACATAAATAACAATCATAACTTTCATAATTAGGAAATATAAATATTTATAAGTTTTCTAATTCGAATTCTAGATTCTAACTTCTAAATGAGAAAGTGTGTTAGGCTACCCAAAGTGAGAATTCTACTTTATTTATGTGCAAGTCAATATTTTGGGTCCATGACATTTCTAAAGGACTAAAGCTTCCTGCATCTCTTAAATATTGACAATTGTCAAACATATCTTTCATAATTATTAAATATACTTTTTTTTATTAAATTTACTTATATATTCTAATTCTTACCTTCCATTTTTTCATCACATCTCTCTCAAATCTCACTCCAAATGAGATAAAGTCTGTTTAGTGTTGTGTTATAATTACTAATTGGGATCTTACACAAATTAGGTGAACGTCCAAATCTTACAAGATTCCTAGTTGAATCTGATTCCAAACTGCAATTCAATTGCTAGTGGATGATAGTCTAAGTCATCATGCTAACTTCCCAACTGCGGCAGCTATTCATGATCTTATTCTCTCGAGTATGCAAGTGGTGTTTGCTCGCATATTTTGAGAGATAATCTCAATAGCTAATTCCTTTGCTAAAAATGAGATATCGGTGGATTCAGGCATTATACTGTTTTCAAATTCTTGGACCTTTGTGTCAAGTAGTTTCACATCTAATTCTTTAGTTACTATCATGTTTCATTAAGCTTGTCTCTTTGTTTAGGCATTTTGCCCCTTCATCCTAAATGTTATTTTACATTTTGAATTGGACTTTTTAGAATGCAAAAGAGGTGTTGCTTAACATTTATAGCGTACAAGAAGAAATTCCCTTTGTTTTGTTATTGCTTGTTTGAATGACCAAAAATTTATCAGGTGTTTTGCATTTTATACAATACTACAACACATCATTTAGTTAAAGACTTTGCATTTTCTTAATGTTGGGTAAACAAGAGAAATTATTGCATATTCCTAATACCACCAGGGTCATAATTAATGTCTAGGTGACGCAATCAAATTTTATTTACTCTTTCTTGTAACTTAAAAAATTAAATTTATAATTTATACAACGATTAATTATTATCATAGTCACGTAATAGTTCTAAACCATACATAATAGTGCTTGACCATGTAATAATTTCTCGAATTGACAAAGGTATAGGAGCAATGTTGCATATGCAAAATATGTAAAATGCATGTCATAGCAGTTGGCCTTGGCTCACTCAATCAGATGCAATTTCTTAGTTATTATCAAATTTTTAAAAGAATAACAAAACTAAAACTTGGGTGTGCCTTGAAGCAAGACATTAAATTCAAATGATTGAAGGGAATATTTTGATAAAAAGAATCATAAATTCTTATGTATTAAGCCGTACATTGGATTCAAGTTGAAAGAAGCCATGGTGATAGGAACCTCGTGATTCAAAAGGCAAGACTACCTACCACCATGCTTGCATTCCTTTCGTATGAAAATGCTTCAAAGGATAAAGCAATATGTATTCCGAAAGCCTCTAAATGGTAGATATAAGATGCACATCTCATAGCAGTTCCTCTCCTATTAGTTGTCAATAACATAGTACATTCTTACAGCTGTAAGTAGTAATATGACAATGATACAAAGATGACATTATGGAGTTGAAAATACATATTTCACTATGGTGATGTTGGGACTGGTTCAGTACCAGAAACATGGGAAGCAGCATCATCTTTTGATATTGATACATAGTTAAGGGGAGCAACTGGTCTAGTATTATCCCTTTTTCCATCTTTTGATGACCTGCTTCCATTTTGATGAGCATTGAGAGATAGCCGCCTAGGAGTACCATTTGCACCTCCGTTGGGACGAGGACCAACTACCTTCTTGTTGCCAAGTGGCCTTGCAGGGCTTGGTCTTGAACCAAACACAGTTTCCTGATCTGTGTTTTGCTGCTCATGATATTTCTTTTGCTCCTAAAGAATGTGACATGAACTCTTTTCAATACAAGAGTATTAAGCAAATAGAATGAACATAAATAGATAAAGTTGACATCTCACTTTTGCTAACTGTCTGATTAGCAAGTGCTCAAATTAGTTAAAAAATTGGTTACTCCAATCATTCCATCAATGAAACTTACCCTCATCCTTCGTTTTTCCTCTTCCCGTTCATGCCTGAGCATGGCATACTCATCCAACATAGCAAGAAGAGGAACCCCATCATATGTGAATGACATGTTGTGTGCTTCTTCCCAGGCGCGAGTTTTAGCAACCAATGTATCAACCAAAGCTGAATTTTTCACCAAAGAAATACAAAATTAATTATTGTCTTCATGCATGCCAACCATGATAGTACACTACTATCTGCCAGCCAAGTCAATTGTCAATGCTTTGAATTATCGTATCTACTTGATTAGCATAAATCTCGCAAACTACTAATGATGCAGTCCATCTTGTATAAAAGTGTAATATATTTCACAAAAAGAAAACATAGTTTACATTTGAAAATGTGAAGATATATTCCATCCATTATTTGACAATAAACTGCAATAATTTAATTTTGAATGCTTGATTATATCCATCCAGTGCAACCTAATTAAAAGATTCTGTTGCAATTCAAATATTTTGCCACTCCAATCATGTAAGGAGTTTTATGCTAATAATAAATAAAATAAATAATAATAGTTTCTGATGGTTGTTTATTTTCATTTAACAAATACCCGGAATTTTGTTGACCAGTATCCTAGCTTTCTCTGCACGTTTGAGGTTCAAGTGTGCACCTCTACTTGCATTATACCTGTTTTCATCCTGTTTTACAATGTAGTGTAAGGGGAAATTAACAATTCAAATGACGAACATAAAATAGCCATTGTATACAAGGACAGTCAATTGTCAGGATCAGGAATGCTAAAGCTAAATCGCATATACTTTCCACCATGGCTACAAGGAAAGACACATTTCCCTTATTAAATAGGAAATCAGACTCAAAGATTGTGCACTTAAAATAATTTAGTACCAAACATTAATTAGGCTGTTAAATACATTAAAGATCTACATTGGTTTGCATAAATTGGAGTGCAAATGACTATCATGGTCAATTTCTACCTAGAATTAGGCGTCATCAATAGAAATGAAATTGGATTCTCAAGTGATTTACTCGGACTAAATTTCATTGGAAAGAATGGTATTATAGAATTTTTAATCTAGTCTCATGTCATAGGAATGAATAATAAAATGTGATATTTGGCACATGTCTATACCAGGTTAAAGCAAAATTCAAAACATGCAAGGGGGTACACATGTCAAAAGTGCATTGTATAGTTGTAAAAAAAGGCAACAAAGAAAAACAAACTCAATATAGTATGTTATATAAGAGATAACATCAGAATTCTATTCTTGGTTCTTGCCGATGCATTAACATCAAATTGACAATCAAGTAACATTATCATGTCTCGGTGAAATTGCTGCACTACTGTGATAGTTACCAATATTCCTGCCCTCAAATCCTCAATATGTCAGCCAAAGTTCTCACAACAATGATATCAGTTTAAAGATTACAAATCTTATTAGCATTATCCTAAATCTCAAGGTTAAAATGGTACTATTTCAACTTTCCCACCTAAGATATAAACATGCAACAAGAGATTAGAGACTCAAATATAGAATGAAGATGGTTGATTATAGGTACCCGATTATAGTCTTCAAGCCAGCTCTCTTCTTCACATGCTGACATCCATTTCTCAACCTTGTCCAATATTTCTTTTCTGCTTAAAGCTTCTTCTTTTGCTGTAGCTATTTGCTTGTCCATGTCAGCCAGTAGTTCAGATGGTTCAATGTTTCCAGAGTCAATCAGTAACAAAATATTCTCTCTAGCAGCTTCGGGGTTTATCTCTACATGAGCACGGGCATATATCTCTTCAAGCTCATCTTGCTTCTTGAAAGCAATTTCTTTCATCCTGCTGGCTTTTAACTGATCAAGCCTTTCAACTTCCACTTCAGCCTTCATAACATAACATAAAACAAGAAAAGATCAGTTAGCATCATTTATGGAATACAATTCTGTAAACATCAGAAAGTCACGGTACCTGCTCAATCAAATCCGGAGCAAGGGCAGCAGGAACAGTGACTTCATCTACAGAAGTTGACATATTACAGGTAACATGGTCAAAGAGTCTCCTTTCCTCCATAGGGGTATCCATTAGATTCCACAGATCAACTAATTGAGAAGCTAATTCTTGGAGCTGCAAAGGATCCACAGGTGTAAGTCTAATGTATACACACACACACACTCTGCTGATTAAAAGTCCAGCAAAATTGAATACACCATGTTTGCAGATGATACCATCATTGCTGACGAGCCAAAGTTAGAATTTATGGTAATGACATGCAAACATTAATAAAAACAATGGTTTGCCATAACTACTAACCTTTAAAGCACATATTTCTTGTAGCCATAGTATAAGTAAAAAAACATGAATGAAGGAAATAAAACAACCGAACTAACATACATCATTTTAAAGGCATTACCTTGTGTAGCCTCTGCTTTTTATCTTCATTAAGTGTTGAGACTGTCTTAGCCAGTTTAGCTAGTGTGCCATTGCTTATGCTTTTGGAATGAACACCAATAGAATCATTTAAGCTTGGATGAACTTCAGTCACAGTACTGAAGAAGTCAATGCCAAGGACAGCACAAAGATCATGCACAGTGCTCACATATTCAAGAACCCTGTGCAACCTCTCACTCTGCAAGGTGAAGCAAAGTAACAAAAACATATTGATTAACAAATCAAACAAAAGTTTCAATTTTTTACTAACTAATACAATATTTGATGGTATAGTAGACTTACCTTTTCCCTTTGAAGTTCTTGGAGTTTGGATTGATATTCATCCAACTTATTCAAGGACAAGTCAGTCTCATCAACTGCAAATGATCCTGATCCAGTCTGATCAGGGTTCAAGTCCCCAGTTATCTCTCCGCATATTTTTTGTATCTGTAACTGTACGTCTGAAAACTCCTTTATTCTTTCTTCTTTTTGTTGCCATAACTGTTCCAGTATTGGGGCTATGGCTGCAAGCTGTTCCTTAATAGTGCCTGAAGTCTTGTCAGGCTGAAAAGAAACCAAAAATATGCATAGGAAATTAGTTTCCAAGTTCAGTATTTAAATGCATCACAATGTCATATTAGTTATTGGTTACTGCCAATATCAGGACATATATATTTAGTTACTAACCATTCCCATGAAGCTGTTTTCACCAAGTGCCGACAAAAGACTTGAAAGCTCAAGCTTAGCATCAGACAAGGATTGAAATAGCTGTGCCCTTGACTTAGAAGCCTGCTCGACCTTTCTTTTGTACACATCCAAACACTCTTGCTCTATCTGAAGGAGCATCTTGTCTCGCTCCTCATCAATCTCACCAACCTCATCCCATATTTCCTGCAACAAATAAAGATACCCTCACTATTTTGTAGACCATGCACACCTGCAGTAACACAGATGAAAAGCATTTGAGTTACCTGAAGCTTTTGCAATAACGAACCACAGGTGTTTTCATCAAGAAGAGGATTTTCAGAATCTGTCACCGCCATTGAAGTTCACACACAATCTAGCCTGCACAAAAGGGGAAAATAATCATATGAAACTACTATCTTCCCCAGAACATAGAGAAACAAACATATCTATTTTTGAAAAGGGACACAAGAAACAAGTAGGTATCCATTGATACATCTTACTCTGGAGACAGAAAAACAGTAAATGGAAGAGTCTAAATAATGAGTTCGAATAAGATTCTCATGAAAGAATGATACAACAAAAATGTTCTAAGGCTATGTTTGGATAAATTTTTCCGTAGGCACTTATAAGAGAAGAAGATAAGAGGGTAAAATGGATTGAGCTTCTACCATGAACTAAAATCAACTTATAAGGGATTTCGGAAAAGCTCAATGCATTTTACCTTTGTATTTTCTTCCCTTATAAATGTTTATAGAAAATTTTATCTAAACTTAGCCTAAATTGTTTTCTTTAAAAAAAATTGTTGAATTAAATGAATTGCATCTGCTATGAAAATCTCCAAACAGATATATTAAACCTTGACTCCATTCAGCCTAAAAGCATAATCTAATACCCAATCACACAAACTAAACAACACAGTTGTAGGATCACAAAAAATGAACAAAACGAGTTAATCTTTGACCAAATTCATACGTGCCAAAAAGCTACCGCGATGGAGTTAGAATGCAAAAGGGCCAGCAACTAGCAACAAACAATCCCCTTCCCCCCACTTCTAAAGCTGCAAAATTTCACCCATTTCTGAAACATTCTCCAAGAATTAAAAACAAAAAACAGAAAACAATTACTCCAAACTCAAAAAGTGAATTAGAAGGATCACAATCAGGAAACCACAAGAAGCATAAAGCCAATTCCTCCTCGGCACTAAATCAACACAGTGACAACCTCAATGACAATCCCAGAACAAAGGAAAACCTTAGCCATCAAGCCAAAGTGAACTTCAGAATCAATGACAACCCCAACAAGAATAAAATAAAAATTTTGAACCTAACACTCAGAAGCACAATGCAGAATCCAGAAGTAGCAAGTTGACGCCTTGCATTGACAAAGTGAGAGTAGGAAACAAGTGGATCTTCAGGGTGTAGAAGATCAGGACAAGAAGAACCAAAAGAGGGAACAGAAGAAGCACACTGCTGGTATAATAGAACAAGCAGAAAAGAGAGAAAATGCTTACCCAGTTGTCCTTTCAGGCTTAAGGGAGTTTTGGATTTGTGTGGTTTCAGATCCAAGCATTACTCGAGCAAACACAGTGAGTGAGTGAGTGAGTGAGTCAAAGACAAAGTGTTCTAGTGAGTTCAGTGAGAAAAGAAAAAAAAAAAAAGAATCTGTGTATGCAATCTTTGTGTGCAAGGACATAGGACCAAGATTATCAGACTGACCCTGTTTTCTTTATTGTCCGAATAGTCAATTACATTATTGCCCGCTTCTTGGCGGGTAATCACGTATGTGACACTGTCACACGAAATGGAGTAGAGTTCAACTTTAATGTGGTCGTTGTTGTGTGTTGAATTGAAAAAAGTATTTAACTAGTTTAATGAAAACAAAACAAAACAAAATTATGTCGTTTTTATGCAGGTTAAGAATATTTCAATTGTTGATTAACTTGTGTTGGTTGATTGAATTGTTAGTTGAAACTTGAAAGGTACTGACCAGCGCTTAAAATCTGAATTTTTGTTATCATTAATTAGACTAACAATGCCGTGAAAATTAGGTATGCTGCTAATTAAAGTGTCAACTATTTGCAATCGCACATCATTAAATTATTGGAAACTTATCTTACATTTATTATTTGAGTCGTATATATACGCAATATTTTTATTTTGCTACAGATATACGCAATTTGTAAGTCTAAGAAATAAAATAATAAATATAACTAATTAAATTATATTTAAATATTTTTTGGTTTGTATTCCTAAGATGTTAATGACTAATTTATATTTATTAAAAAAATTGGTTGAATTTAAATATTAAAATTAAATTTATTTGTAATTATACTTCTTTCATTTTAAAATAATTATAATTTAAGATTTATATAATTATCTCAATATTATTTATATTCTCACTTTTTAATGAAGTATTAAAACATTTATTTTAATATTATTCTTTAATAAATATTATTGTTTTGAAATACTTAATAATGTATTTATTAAAATTAAGAAAAATAAATAAAAATATTTTAGTAAAACTATCCTATAATAAATATTATATTTTTAGAATATTTATTTTTCTTAATTTATATGAAAAATCTTAAATTGTAATCATTTTGAGATGGAAGAAGTGATATTTTTCCAAAATTTTCTTCAATATCATTGAAAATTTATTCATCCTCTTCAATTTTCATAAGAGAGAGAAATAGATAATTCAATAGCATTCAATTATAGATTAAAATAAATAAGGATATTTTGGTCAAAAATAACAATTAATATACAAAATAATTAAAATGAAATTATAAAAAACCAAAAAAAAAACAAAATTGTGTCTTAAAATAAGAATGGAAGGAATAATCAAATTTAAAATATAAAATATATATGTTGTTGACATTTTTTAAATAGATACATGATTATTAAGTAAATTTTTATTTTTATGATTTAATTATTTTTTATTCCTATAATTGTGAAAATTTTTATTTTTGTATTTATAATTGTAGTCTCTATAATTATAATTTTTGAACCGTTTAGATATTTGTTATCTAAAATCGTATAATATTATTACATTCAAATTCTTTAAAATTGTATAAATTTTTTGATAATTTTTCATTATTAGTTTTAATTTTATAGCAGTTTCAAATAATTTGAATGTAATAACCTTAAACGATTTTAAATAAAAAACAATACCTAAACAGTTAAAATATTATAATTATAAATAACAAAATAAGATATTTTAAATTATAAATTTTAAAATAGAAAGTTATTGTAACTATAAAAATCAAAAAATAATTAAATCTATTTTTATTATTTATGTTTGTGTGTGTGCACAAAGAGAAAGGATAATGCTTGATCTTTTTAGGCTTAATTACATTTTTTTATTTCATATATTGTAATTGTGTAATTCTATTTTTTTATATTTCAATTGAGTTCCTTAAATATTATAAGTGTACAATTCTAATCCCTTAAATTTTAATTGTATAATTTTAATCCTTCAAGCAATGTAATTGTGTGATTTTAATTTTTCATATTTTAGTCACATAAGTATTACAACTATGCAATTTTAGTCTAAAAAAATGTTAATTTCATAATTATAAAATTTGAGATACTAAAATCACACAATTATAATATCTAAGAAATTAAAATTATACAAATAAAATTTAAGAGATAAATTATATATTTGCGTTACTTTAGAGATCAATTGTCATAATTCAAACTCAATGAACTAAAATTATATATTATAATACCTAAGAGACCATAAAAGCAATTAAGCCATATTTTTACAAATCTTTCTAATGTTTTATTATTAAATTAAAAATAAAAGCATTCATTATTTTGTTTATTTTGTAGTGGGTATTTATTCATGTGTGTGTGCATGTGCATGTATGTAAAAAGATAGTTTTTAATCATACAATTATATATAGATGATGAATAAATTTTAATAATTAATTATTAATTTCAATTATATGATTGGATTTTTTTTTTATATTTTTGTCTCTCACTTAATATGTTTTGTAAATTTTCCTATTCAGTGTCAAGGACCATGCATGCTTGTTGATACGTGGTGGATGTACATTGCTAACTATTTGGACTTGTTTTGCATTTTCTCTCATCTACACGTCTTGCTCAACTAAAGACCTTTCCTTCATCCCTTATTAGCATGCTACATTAAATATATAAATAAACAATCACATTATTGTTTTATAAGTATCTTTATATTGTCTTTCTTATTATTGTTATTATATAATTGGATTTTGTTTATATCTTTTTAATAAATTATATTTTTGGGAACCGCTTAGGATCTTTATACCATATTAGATATAAGAAAAGTAACCCATAACATTAAGACATATAAGGATATAGTAAAACAAAGACACTTTAAGAACATGCACATAGCAGAGGAAGAAGACTCGCCATTAACCTATGTTTTGTATTTAATTATATATTTTACATTTCACACTTTGTATTTTATTTCTATATATTGTTATTGAACACTGAATTATATATCTATGATGATTTTAATATTATATCTTATATATTTTTACATCCATCTATATTTATCAAGTTTTTCTAAAAAGTAGTTTAGAAATTATTAATAAATACCAAATTAGTAAAATATTTTTTCTCAATTACTAAACAAAAATTTATTTTCATTGTTTATATCTATCATGTATACAATAAAAATTTGTTTATGTTATGCAATTGAGTTACTATACACACTAAAAAATAATTTTTATATATTAAAAATTAAAAAAAAAATATTATATAATAAAAATTTATCTTTATTATATATAAACATTTAACTACACAATAAAAATAAATTTCATTTTATATATATATACATATGACGTACATAAATAACAAAAAAAAGTTATATATTATGAGAGACTTTTTCATCAATATATAAAATATCAAGAGACTTTAATGTTTATGACACGCTTATTATGCTCCTTCAAGTATATATAATATATGATTGCTTAACTGAGTTATTCATTTTAATTTTACGGAATTTATCCTTCTCACATAAATTTAAGCATTTTATATAAGAATTCATTATAATGTTAGAGTTGTTAAAGTAAGTGTCTAAATTAAATTTTATGACTGAAAAAATATTTTTTTATTAATATGAATAAAGTAAATAACATTATTTATTTAAATAATATATTATCAAATCAATTATTTTAATAAAAAATTAAACAACATTAATTCACTTAAAAAAATCATAAACGTATATGCGTTGTATTAATGAATATGATATTTTACTGGTAAAACAAAAACAAGAGATTTAAATAACAACGAGAGAAGTGACAATAACAAAATTCAAGAAATCTCGATGGTGAAATGAAGAAGTAACGAAAATCCACTGGAAGAAAAATATCTATGAACCTAAAATATCAGGAAGTATATAGTCAAGCTGTCTGAAAACAAAATTTAAAGAAATACTTTTGGGAAAAAAAATTATGAATCTTACCATAAAATTTTTAGTCATAAAATAAATAAAATAAACTAATTTAAACACATATTTAAATTATTCTAAATGGTGTCCCCCTCCTTCTATGTGTTATATAAAAGGGTGATTTTTTTTTCCGTCAAATTAATTAAAGACAATTTCCTGTAACAAATTTTCTTATATTCTTCTTCTTGTCTAAACATTAATAATAATAATAAAAAACATATCCTAATAAATAAAATATTAATTGTTAGACTTATTTTTATTAATATAAACTTTATCTAACAAATTAAATGATTAATATAAACATTTTACCTAACAAATTAAAATTTCATATAAGCATTTTTTTATCCACATTAATAATAAAATACACTCTACTTATAGACAGATTTGTTGGATATATATATATATCATCAGTGTATTATGTTATTAATATAAAATATTATTTATTTTAAGTTGATTCATAGTATTTATATTAATAATTTATTTTTTATTAGATAAAGAATATATTAGTAAAAATAATTTAATGATTAATTTCTTTTTAACATATTATATTGTTATTAAATGAAAAATAATAAAAAATAATAGATAAATAGTTATTTTTGTCTCTAAATATGTAATCTATTATAATTTTGTTTTTAAAAATATTAAAATTTAAAAAATATAATTTATTTGTCAATTTAATTTTATTGTTAAAAGATTTTTTTTGTTAATATTAATGTGTGTATGAGGTAATAAGATACACAAGAATGACAAATGATATCTTTATTATTGTTATTATGATTCTTAAATTTTTATATTTATGTCATCATCATTTATTATTTTTATATTTAATTGTCGAGTATCATTCACGTGTGTATTATCAATTATAATATAAGTAGATAAAATGTTATATAAATATAATTGTTAATTTTAATAAAAAAATATTTTAATATTATTATAATAATAAATAAATTATACTTTTTGATATTTTAATATTTTTAAAAACTTAAATAACAATTAATTATATTTTTAAAGATCATATCCAAAAATAATATTTTAAAAATTATAAATCGTCATAAATATTTGATTGTTGCGTCTCATCCACATATGTATCATTAATTATTGTGTATATAGATAATGACTAGACTTAAATGACAGACAAATTATATTTTTAAGATTTTTTAAAAAATTTTAAAACTTTTAAATATGTAAGTCACAACGAATTAATTTTTTATTGATGAAAACAGTTATTTCTTCCAAAATAGTCTCCTAAAAACTGTAAAGTATTTAATATTATTTAATCTAATTAATTAAAATAATAAATAAGAAAATATAATTTAAAAAACATCATAAATGCAAATTATTTCATTGTAAACGAAAATCTTGTATGAATATTGTGATTTCATTTCAGTCACGTTCTCTACTTTGCTTGGATTCTTAAACCTAGAAATCAACCAATAAAAAACATTCATTTCATCCGTGGACCATGGTGAATTCGTACCATTTTTTTTTTAATCAAATAGCAAGACGTTATTATAATAACATAATAGTTGTAACATTTTTTGAGACTCATACGAAAACTTAATAAAATTTCAACTACACGTAAAAATAATAAAAATAAAACCTCAACTAACTCAAGCCGAAACAAATTTAATGTGGTAAAATTATCCTAATATTTATTTTTCTATAATAGTTATAATATTAATTTTGTTAATTATGATTTCAATATGTTTAAAAAATAATATTATAACAAAAGCTTCCTGCATTTAATAAAATTAAAAATATTTCTCAAACGTAAAAGATTTTGAGAATGTAGGGGAAATTAATTTTTTTTCTACTTTTATAAGTGAGAATTGAATTTTCCTTATTAATTAATTGTGAAGTTATTAATTTTTTCTATAATAATTGAGTGTAAATATTTTTTTTTGGAAAACGTAAATATATTATCTCTGAAAGAATGAATAACAATTAAATAAATTTTATATATTTTTCTAATTCTTTTAAAAAATTAAAAAATAAGTTAAACAAGTTTTTTCCCCCTATATTGCACACTATAATAACGATACTTAAAAGTTAAAACAATAAAACACAAAGAAAATAATAAATTTTATTAAAAATATTACATTTAAAATTTTTATATATTCAATTTAATTAAAAATTATCCTAAATATAGTAATTTTTAAAGATCCATTATGAAAATTAATATCTTTACTTTTTTAAGAAAAAAACTAATATCTTTACTGTGATAATTAATTATGAAAGGATAATATATATATTTTTTATATTATACTAATTTCATTATATTTTTTATAATAAATAATATACTATATCACAA
>JAMLFT010008291.1:0-13844 GCA_026544285.1 Pachyrhizus erosus | reverse complement strand
TATTATTTTTTAAGAACTAAATTGATATTTAAGTAAAAATTTTAAAAAATGATTTTATAACTCTTATCAACAATATTTAATTACAGATTTATTTAAAAAAATAGTGCAAAATATATAATTTAATGAATTATTAAAATTTTGTCCAATAGACAATGCAGTAAAATAATATGAAATGGTAGCTGGTGTTGGAGCTTTGGTTCTAGGGTTGGGCCGGTGTTTTTTTTTTATTTGATGATGAGCAGTAGACCGAAAGAAATTGGTGGTGGCGCGAAGCGAATTTATGGCGCGAAAGAGGGTCTGGTCTTCTTCTTTATTAAAATGGAAACAATCTCATTTTCTTGCTATGGCTTCGTCATTGGGTCGAAGAAGAACACAGGCTCCTAAATCATCTTCTGCCCTAAACGATGACGTTTCCTGCGAGGAATGCGGCAGTGGACATTCCCCTGGGAAGTTGCTTCTCTGCGACAAATGCGACGGAGGCTACCATCTCTTCTGCCTCCGTCCCATCCTTCCCTCTGTCCCCAAAGGTTCTTGGTTTTGTCCTTCTTGCTCCGATCACAAACCAAACTGTATGTATGCACCATTTTCTTTCATTTCTATTCTATTCTATTTGTCAGAGTAATGTATATATTCGACCTCTGCCACTTGCAGATTTCCCCCTTCTCCAAACCAAAATCATCGACTTTTTTCGCATTCAGCGCTCCCCCGAGCCATTTTCAAATCAAGGTCAATGTAAAGGTAAAGGTAAAGGCCTATCCATCGATCTATTTTCAAATT
This sequence comes from Pachyrhizus erosus, assembly GCA_026544285.1. Taxonomy (NCBI): domain Eukaryota; kingdom Viridiplantae; phylum Streptophyta; class Magnoliopsida; order Fabales; family Fabaceae; genus Pachyrhizus; species Pachyrhizus erosus. Next base: position 13,067 of record JAMLFT010008291.1, on the reverse strand, counting down.
TTTCATATCACTGTTGGATTCTTGGAATCTTACTTTCATGGTTTTAGACATGCGGAAGAAGCGTAAGCGCTGTGGTAGCTTAGTGGTGTCCAAGAAGAAGAGGAAGCTGTTGGCCTTCGTGCCGAGCGAGGATCCCAAGAGGAGATTGGAGCAAATGGCTTCGCTCGCAACTGCGTTGACTGCAACTAAAACGGATTTCAGTAATCACCTTACTTACATGCCTCGAATGGCTCCAAGGTCCGCCAATCGCCCTGCTCTCGAGCGTGGTGGAATGCAGGTACCTAATTAACCCTAAATCCTAATTATTCATTTTCTTACTTTCCTTTCTCAACCCAAATTTCTTTTTCTTTTTACTCAGGTCTTGTCCAAAGAAGACACAGAGACCTTAAACCTGTGCAAAACTATGATGGAAAGAGGAGAATGCCCACCTCTCATGGTTGTTTTTGATCCTCTAGAAGGGTATGTACGTGTATGCAGTATAAACTGCCATTTTCTTTCTCTCCTTACTATTAGGTCCCGAAACGCAACGAATTAATACTAGCAATACTCACAATAGCTCAATAACTGACACATAACATGTTCTGCTCCACCCAATAAATAGCATTCAACAGCAATCCCATGAAAAAACACTTGACTTTTAAATTTCTCTTTGTGCAGCTTCACTGTAGAAGCAGATAGATCCATCAAAGACTTAACCATAATAACAGAATATGTTGGAGATGTAGACTTTTTAAAGAACAGGGAAAATGATGATGGAGATAGCATAATGACACTTCTCTCAGCTTCTGATCCTTCACAGACGCTTGTCATCTGTCCAGACAAACGTAGCAACATAGCACGTTTCATCAATGGCATCAATAATCACACACCGTAAGTTTTTTATTCTCTGCTGCCTTGAGTATTTTTTGAACGAGACAAGTCTGAAACTAAGAATAGGCAAATTATAATTTAGAAAGATTGTACATATGGTTGACATTGCTACTGGCACAAATAAACCTGTCTAAATTTAACAGGTTTCCTGTCAGTTAAAGATTTTTATCCTCGCTTGAAATTATGTGATTGTTTGATGGAAGCAAATATTAATGAAGGCTCTTGCCTCTGGTGCAGGGAAGGGAAAAGGAAGCAGAACTTAAAATGTGTGAGGTTTGATGTCGGAGGTGAATGTCGGGTTCTTTTAATCGCCAATAGAGATATTACAAAGGGGGAAAGGTTGTACTACGACTACAATGGAGATGAACATGAATATCCAACTGAACATTTTGTCTGACTGTGTTCAAATATAAGCAAATCACCCTAACAGGGAGGGAATTGTAAGCTCCTGATTTTTTCATGTCTAAGTTGATTTGGTCGCCCACCTTAAAATGGTTGCCTTGTCACTGCTGCCCCACATGTATCCTATACACTCGAGTTGGACATGTATCATGTTGGATACACAATATATTTCATTGTATACTTATGGTTTATATTGTTCAATTATTATTTCAATTGTTTATTGATTGGATTAGTGCATAGTTCTATTGTATATGCAATGACCAATGTTAGGGTTGTAAGTGGATTGTTATCGATTTATAAATTTGTCTAATTCAATCTAATTTAATTATATTTTGGTGGGTTGGGTTAGGTTGAATTTTTTTTAGGCGTATCTAATTATAATTGAATTGTACAATGAGCCAATTATAATTGAGTTGAATAAGTTTATAAGTTTCAAATTTAATAAATCCAACTCATCCCGAGCAAGTAATATATAGGTAGAGTTATTTTATAATTTGTGATGAGGGTTAGAGGAGGAGTTATCCTAATTAGACAACAGTAATATCTTAAGACAATTATGAAATTGTACATTAGGTAGAGATAAATGAAGAATTGTCTACTAATATGGTGTGATATAGTTGATAGATAATCATATTTCTTAAACATTTAGTGATTTAATCTTTAGATTTGTGTACATAGATAATTTTGTTGAGAAATATTACTTAAATGGATTATCTATCTTCAGGGATACCGTAGGTACAAAAAAATGGAGTTACCTAACATGTACTCTTGTATGAATCTCCCAAGACAAACTATGAATTCTCAATGGAGTAGATTGTTGAATGAAATGATGCTGTACCCATAAGAATTGGTACTTGTCTTCTATACAAATTCGATTATGATGTCAGAGGAGCTTCTATGAGGAAATGTGATATTTTAATCATGTTTATCAAGTATTTTATGCTATTTGAATTCATTGTTAAAGATAAATCATCTATGTATAGGTGTTGATTGTGTTTTTTTTTTTCGACATATATTCCTTAGGACATGTAGGCTAATTGGATTATTTAGCATATATGCATGAACTGTTTGGGTTTATTCTCCAAAGAGGGATCATATAGAATATGTAGTTACTTCATGAATCATTATATATATATTATAATTAAATATTGTTTTAATATGTGTGTTAGTAAGCTACATCATTAATATATTTTAAGATAATTTTTAATTTTTGTTAATGCACTATAAAAAAGACTGTGTGCATTATCCTAAATCCTAAACTTTCACGTATACACTTTCGTTTTTTAGAACAAGTTGGTTATCAAATTATATCATTAGTATTTTTTAAGACAATATTTAGATATATGTTGTTAATGTACTTCCACTAAAAATAAGGATGCATATATTAAAAATAAGACAATATTTAGATATTTTTTTAGCTCTGAGGGGGTTATCCTTGTCCTCGAATTCAAGGAACAGAACAGTGCTCTCAGTAAGAGTGTCGAAGAATTAACCTTCTGTGTTTTTATGACATCAATAGGCTTAATGGTTCAATGAGATTATGTATGTTGAATTAAAATAGGATTGAATAGGTCAGAAAACTTATATTTTTTTGGTCTTTCATTACGACATCATATACTAATTTCTATTAAGAACTGTAAATCAATCTCGTAGTAATTCTGAAACTAACTTAAAACATCACAAGATTTTCAAATTAGGGATTACACAGCGGACAGAAGAGTTCAACAATAAAATCATTCTTAAAAAATTCATTTAGCACATTTATAACAACCGGCCAATCAAATATTACACAAATTATTTTTTAACACTGGCTTGATTACACCGGGTATAACTTTAAGCTATTCATTTTTCCCCTACTCCCCCTGAAAAAATGGCTAAATACACTTTACTATATGATACAAAGCAGACTTTAGCGTTCTTTTGACAACAATGGCTCTAATTGGGAATCTCTCTCCTTGGGGAGTGGAGACCTGCCATTACCAGACTCCAAGTCGGTAATTGAAAGCTTCTCCACTCTCTCTTTCGATAATCGCACCAAGAAACTTGATTTGTCTTCCAATGAAGAGAATGGTGTTTGTGAACTGTTAGATCCCGCTTTCAAGCTTTGAACATGTTGCAAGCAAACTTGAACAGCATCATGTACTCTCACAAAGTACCATTCTTTGCCTATCAACTCCACCAGACCGGATCTAGACAAGGTAAGCAGAACTTCTGGGCTTGGATTGGATATTGCAATCTGAAAGAAGAATAAGCTCAAGTTGGTTGTTGGGGAAATTGTAGACCAGTAGTGATAATTTCAAGAATTAGTTGAAAGTTCACAATCTCATTCTACCTGAATGTCCCGTAATTTGTACTCCTGATACAAGTCTTTCAAAGCCTGAACAGCACTAGAATCTATGTAGGTCACAGCTGCAGTCATTAAAAGTCATAACCACATGATTAGAAGAAAGAGGAAGAAATATCTTCATTATCCCTTTCATAGTTTAGCTATGAACAACTGTAGTGGAAAACAGCATTTACAAACTTCGTTACAATGTGGTTCATGTAAACAGCATCTGAGGGAACTTAAAAGTAATGAAAATTATCAGCACCTGCTGAAAATGTCCACCTGGGGTCCACCCGATCCAGTTATGACAGATATAATCATCATTAGACATTTCAATAATTTCTTGACACCATTAACCACTTATGAGTCATATTAACCATTAGTGCCACTAGTACAGATTGATAATATATAATCATATTCATTTATTTTTAAATAAAATTCCAACATGTTCAGAAATGTTTGCTTAAATAGTGCTTAAACACATGAACAATACAGCATACGCCTCTTTGTGCACAAGGAAGAAAGACTTACGTGCCATCTCTAGAATCACAAAATAAATTCTTTCAACCTCAGGTCCACGTCTTTTAGAACTATCAACATCAACTTCATATTCACGCAACCTGATAAGAGAACTCTAAATGATTAAAGCACACTCTTGATTGGAAAAACGTCGATTACAACTCACTTCTCATTACCTGTCCTTTATGTAACTTGTGTTTGCAAAATAAATTGGAGCATCAACACGAACGATTACAATTCCATTGTATGTATATGCTTCAGGATACTGTTTAACATTCCTATAAACAGTTGTCCCTGGCAAACGACCCAAAACAGCTGCAGTGCAGACCAAACAATAATATCAGCTTACTAGCATATCTTTCAAAATATTTACACAGACATTCTAGTCTAGGAAAACAGAAGAGTACTAATCTTGTATTGGATGCAAGATTGAATTATTCCTTTTTATTAGTTATATTAAACTAGAAAGGCATACAATTTGTATCTTAAAAAACTACAGGCATGCACAGATGCTTAAATCAGATTTCAAATAACTTTGGGAATTCTTTACTTTGAAATACACTCCCTATTGCATTTGATTGAAATATTAACCAATGAATTACGGTAATAAGCGAAGCAATTCAAACACATTACCAAATCTAGATGACTTAATTCAGGATTAATCCATTGCAACCTAAAACAAATGGTCCTATCACATTTTCTAATTTATTTTTCTGTCTTTAGGTGTTAGCATTCCTTCATTTTTTGTAGATTTTGATTACAGTGTTCCTATACTGATGCTGATGATTCTAGCGTGGTTTCTTTTAGGCAGACTGATAGTCTGGTTGACTTTAATACTCCATATGCACATGTCTTAAATCATAAAGGTTTCTTTCATTCTTTTAGGGGACACCTAATGGGTTCTGCAATATTGTTGCTCATCAGAAAAATTATTGTTCCAAAGTTTATATAGGTATTCTTGTATCATTCATGTATCCAAATACATAAATACCCAATATTAATCTCTTATCATTTAAGGTTCAAGGTACTCATTTGAAAGAAAAGGTTTTAATTTTTTTTTAACTTAATTAACCGAATGATATGACATGATTCTTTGATATTCATGCAAGTTAGCAACTATAATGTGATTCAACTCTATACACGATATAAGTGAGGAATGAACAGGATCACACATAATTTGAACCTAGAAAAATCAACTTACCAATATGTGGATTTGCAGACTCGTGAATGACAAAAGCAAGTGAAAACCCAACCTACAATTTCAAAAATCTTATAAAGTGAGAGAAGTGATTATCTTAGCATATGGAAAGCACCATACCTTTTGCATGTCCAATACAAGAAAATCATTTTATATCAGTTATTGAATGAATTCAATATCTTAAGAAATGATTTTATAACCATTTCTTCTTCTTTAAACGAAAGCAAAGACAGTGAAGCACTAAAGTTTTGGCCAGCAAACACTGTTAGGAAACAAACTCAGCCCAGTAAGGGACTAACTGTATATACTCGGAGGAATAAGAGAGGGAAGTAGGATGATAGTGGGGAAGGAAGGTTATAAATAAGAGAAGGACTATTGTACAGGGGGTACGAGAGAATTTTGTTAGAGTGGATATCTAGAGCACATGCTCGGTGGAGGGAGAATGTTCCCTTGGTAGGAAGATTGTAATTCCTATTTAGGAATAACACGTGTCTACTTGTGCATATCTTTCTTTTATTCTTTTCATCTTTAGAATACATCTCTAGAGAAACTAATCAGTTTCCTAACACATTGTTCCACAATGAATATGCATAACCAGATAAAGATTTCAGCCTCACTAAGTAGACGCATCAAATTATGAACAATTTCTAACAAAAAATGAGGAAAAGAAAATGTTTGCAATTATAATGCATCCATTACTTAATAACAAACAATTTTGCACCTTGTACTCACCCCAACAAGGACACCAATCTCAATACCAAGGAACAATGTGGTAGTGCTAGTAATGGTCCAAAGAAGAAAATCTTTCTTATCTACACGCCACAAAAAAATGGCCTCATCATAGTCTACCTGAAAAATCATGCCAAGCATTAAGAATCAATGCTTAGTTGACAAACAAGATAACCATCCAAAATGATATAGCAGCTAAACAGAGAATTTCTACGATGGACCATTGCTGGAACTAAAATTATAAAATTAATGGGGTTAGACATTAAGATATTCGATATATAATTATTAATGAAAGACAAAGTTCTACCAATAATAGAACAATATGAATTAAAACTAACTAAATAAACACATCTATACAGGAAATTAAATTTCAATATGAAACCAAACTAACATATGTAATCAAAATCAAAGGCTGACTATCTCACAACAGTCTGAACAAGGATAGAGACAAACTCTATTTTAACATTATATTAGTAATGTTGAACAAGAAATTAATCCTTCAGCATAAAGGGGAATTCTTACCAGACCCATCACAGCAGAGATCACGATGGCAGCAAGGGCACACTGGATTGTTGTCGCCAAAAAAATCATAATCAGCATTCCAGAAAAGAAAATGCATCTCTTACATTTTAGTGATAGACAGAAATAAAGTAAACAAAACATGAAAAACGAGTAAATGACAAAAAAAAAGGCAAAAAGGGGCTTTTTTTTTAAAAAAGTGTTTTCTCAATCAAAAAATATGCTTACAAAATTTATAGGAATTGTGTATGTTTAAAACCAAAAAAGCAAAAATGCTCAAAAAATTCTGTTTTAGTGCCTTTCTCATGAGCAAAAAATAGTAGATATTGAAGAAAAGTACTAAAACAAGTTGTATCATAGCATCAACTTTTTTAAAACTTAAGCAAATGGACCCAAAATTTAAATCATTTGGTAAGTCTTAATGCCATATCCATTTCATTCTTGATGTAATGGATCGAGTACCAGAAGCATTCGTAAAATGTCTCAGATGGAAGAAATTCCATTGAATACAAGGAAAAGCATTTTGAAAAGTAGCCTATGACCTAAAAAGACTTGAAAACAAACCTGAGGTATGTACTCAAACAATGGTGTTAGAAACAAAAGTGCACAGGTCATTATAATTCCTGAAATAATCCCAGATACTCCAGATTTTGCACCACTTTCATGATTTACAGCTGACCTTGAAAAGGATCCTGCATTACCCATTCGAAAGAAATGAAAAGTCTTATCTGTGTGTGTGTATATACATATATTACATTTAAAAATAAGTTTTCTTTCAAGTAAAATCATAATCTTGAAGTTAATCAAGGATTTAGAACCAAAAGCTAACTAGCCAAGTACAAAATAATGACTCCTTGTTTTTCAGAGTCCAATTGAATACTTACCTGTAGTGGGGTATGCTGAAAAGAATGAACCAAGAACATTGGAAACACCAAGACCGAACAACTGGCCAAAAATATCAGGAAATTTAGTTAAGTATTTCTACTTGAAAAAAGAAAAGAAAGCTGTTTATCCTTTTCCCTACAATGACAATCAGACCTTCCAGCCATCTAGCTCCCAACTAGATTCTTGCATAAACATTTGGGAGAGGAGTCCAGACATGTCCAATAACATGTTGGAGCAGTAAATATATTTTGGAGAGAAATATACCTCTTGATTTGAATCCAACTCATACCCATTCTTCGCTGCTAATGCCTTGGCAATTCCCACTGATTCCTGTAGGTTGAAAAATAAATTAATTAGAAAAATAATTCCCAAGATACTACTTTCTTTAAATTCAAAGAGGAGAAAAAAGAGATTTTACCAGTATAGCAACACCAGTTATGAGAACAGCAGTTGGAATTAAGGACTGGGCATACTCAAAAGCTTTCGGAACAGAAAATTTTGGTAGGCCTTGAGGAATATCTCCCACCTAATTAAAAACCAGTATTATTTGTTATATCAGCTTCATCAATATTTTATTAAGTTACTGACCTTAGACATATATAGTTCTCATTTACAAAAGAACATTCATAATCATATATGACAATAACAAGGGAAGTAAACCAAGAATACTAACAAGAGCAAATGAGAGAAGACATTCTCCAATAATAATAAAAAAAACAGATTAACATGATTATTATGTATCAAGATTACATTCTAACCAAGAGTGTTTAATTAAGTCAACATGATCAGCTACTTTTATGGCTCATGTTTCTCCTAAAATATCCTTTTTGCCAATTTTCTCAATATTTTATGCACAACAATTATAGGGGTATAAGAACAAAATGTTTTAATAATAGTACATAATAGTTAAATCTAGTTAATGGTGTCCACATGCAATTTCATTCCTCGTTTATTAGTTTTGTAGCTTTACCCAGATTCATATTACTATTACCATGTCAGAAATGTTGTATATTATGAAGTCAAAAGTTCAAGCTATATATTTGATACTCACCAAAGAAATTGATGATGGATGAAATATTTTTGCAAAAATTGTTCCCAGAACTACTGCTGTAAGAGGACCTGCAGCTCTCAAGAATCGCAAGTACTTCCTTGATTTTCCCTGGTTAGATAATATCAATACAATGAGTAGGATGTTGATATCTAAGATAAGTATTTTACCAAACATCAGAGATAGATTCATACCAGGTGTTTCATGACAAGTAGTATTGCAAGCATAATGGATCCCGTCACAAAAGGGGGCCATGAAAACTACAAAAAGGAAAAACTTCTCTGTTAAGGAAGGGGTTTGATAAGTGAAAATGCCAGAATGACTTTGAGAAAAAAGACAATATATACAAAAATGAACATATATGGTGATTTTGAAGTACTAATAAAGAACAGGTTCTTTGCAGGCTGAGGTTCAAAATGGAATCTTGATTCCAAACAACATATTATGGACATAAAATGGCACTTTCATTTGATGAATTGAAATTAAACATAAAATAATGACAACAAATTATTTTAAACAATGGAATCTTCATATGTGGGTCCTTATAATAAGCACACCCTTTAGAAAATTATTTCAAACTATGGGATACCAAATAAAAATCTTAAACTATAGGAACCTATTTGAAAATTCTAGGAAATTAAAGGGACATACAAATTAATTAAATATAGTTTAATTGATTAGATGTTAAGGCAATTGTTTTAGCATCCATGTTTTTTTTGTGTTTAATGGTAGCAAAGTCTCAATCCTCATCCTTATCCTCATGGAATGAGTTACATACATGAGATCTTTTTGAATGTGTATAATGCATTCATTCGGATTCTATGTTCAATTCAGAGTTTTTCAGCAAATTGCTATCTTGGTTGTATGCTGTAAACAAATTCTAGGTGTGACCTTGATGCCAAAGTAACCTTAAATATTAAGCTGAAGTTATTTTTCCTCTTTATCAAATTTATTTTCAATTTTTTTTTTTTTTTTACCTTCCCAGATGTAATTTACTCGGAAAGAATTGAACATCCAGTCCTTAAAAACCATCATCCTTCCTGGGCAGACTGGCCCAAGAACCCATCAAACCTAGAATTCCAATTCAGCAGGTACCGTTCAGTTCACCATACCCAAACAGACGCTAAGTTGTCCCTAAAACCACTTGTTTTTAGTAATAATTTATCCACTTTCACCAACAAAACCTACCTATCATCAAACTCAATTGTAATTTCTTTGGTTTCCTACATGGTTTAGTTATCAGTGGCCATCTATAAGTATACATAGTTAAGTAGCAAAGGTTAAAAATTAAAGAGATGCAAAAGGATCAATTCTCTGTGACAGTGATATGACACGCAACTTAAATTTTACTGTAAAAATTACTAGATAACCATACTACCTAGCTAAAAAGACTCCATTGAATAATTCAAATTTCAAATGAAATGCATACCTTATCTGCTCCAGCTATTATACTCTTAACTACTGGAATGATCCTGCTACTTTTGTCTATATCATACCCTAAGAAGTATTTTGCTTGAGATAAACCAATGACAATAGCTGAAGCAGTTGTAAAGCCAGAAATCACCGAATGGCTAATGAAACGAATAAGCCATCCAAGCCTGAAATAACCAAAAGAGAAGTATACATAGGTTAATCCCTTTCATAAAACATTCAGGCTTGATGCAGAGTGCTTAGCCTGCAGAATCATATAACTGCTATAGGAGTCCAAGCTCTCCTCTAGGCATAAGGCGGTCATCTTGCAACTTAAGCCACTACAACAACCATGTCTATTGGTATATCAAAATAATCATTTAATAACTTGTACATGTATAGATGCATGAATACAGAAGAGAAAGTAGAATTATATATTCAGTTAGAATGTTAGATGTATGAAAGAGAAAGAACAAGGAAAGTAGTTTTCATGCATGGATTCCTAGTCAAGTTAAGAAGGTATATCTATATTGATGAAAATAAGGAATGATGAAAATACCTCAAGAGTCCCATTAGACACTCCATTATCCCAACCATAAGGGACAGTAATATTGCCAGCTCTGTGTATAATTCACTGGATGAATCAGCGATGCCACCTAGCACATTACAGACCAAGAGAGAAACCAATGCCACTGGACCCACTGCAAGCTGGCGAGAAGACCCAAATATGGCATATACAAACAGGGGAACAAAACCAGAGTCTTCCTTGCAAAGAGAATAACATCAATAAGCAGGCATTATACATAATTCAAGGATGTAAAACATTGATGACACATAAATAGCATGAAAATGTAGAAAAAAGAATTTGAGACTAACAGAATTGGTGAGAGCAAAAGGATAAAATTCCATCAAATGTAATTGTCAACATGGCAAGAAGAGCACCGTTGCTTAGAAAAACGAGACATAAGACTCTTTTAAGAATAAAACTGCTAGAACTTTTCCAGCTCTTACTCAAAAAATGTTAAACCAAACTTTACTCTTAAAAATTTTTAGCACTACAGTATGGAAATTTGCTTTTACCAAAAAAAATCAAAAGTTAATTCAAATCATATCAGGAAAAAGGACAGAATTATAACACTAAATTCTGAAGACAATTAAACACGGAGCTGTACTTAACTACACATATACAGTCCGTAAAATTCATCAAGAGCACGGTAGCTCAGCAATCTTACAGAGTCCATATATTGGTTGAAGTCCAGCCAATTTTGCATACGACATCGACTGCATCAACAATTAACAGAAAATAAGCATCGATTATCGATTATCCCAAAACAAAACCTCAGAAATCGAAAACTCATTGAAAAGAAAAGAAGCGTGTGTCATAGATTACCTGAGGAACGAGCATGACGCCGACGGTGATGCCGGCCATGAGGTCGACCTGGAAATACTCGCGCCATTTGTAGATGCGAATCCAGCGGAGGCAAGGGAGGAAGAACTCGATCCATTCGAGCCACGTCAGTCGCCGGAGCTTCGCGGTCCAGCGAGAGAACGCGACGTTCGGCGTCGGAGACGACGTTGAAGCGGTAGGGTGCTGCAGGGGAATGATCCTGACGGGACGTGCGGTGGTCGCCGACGACGGCATGGCGGAGGAGGTAGCTGCGGCGGAGAGGTCGGAGAAACTTGGCGATGCGAAGGTTATCTCCATGCGCACCGCCGGCGCATTATATATATGGTGAGAGTTCAGAGCATGCATCAGCAGTGGCGCATCGTTTAAAAATCGAATGCGATGCGATGCGATGGTGGTGTGAAATTGACGAAGCTAAGGAAAATGGAAAATGGGACCCACGACTAAATCTACATTTAATAATTAAAGGAATGCATGTAAGGTATAAATAGAGACGTGGAGGAAAACTTCACCCAGTTTTTTATTCCTCCATTGAGATTACCACTACGTTACCAGCCATTTTTCTTGAAATTTTTCGTTTCTCACTCAAACAAAACAACCCATTTATTTCATTTTTAACCATCCTAATTTTCATTTTTGTTTCCTTCCTGGGATCTTCAACATCTTTACAAACTTCAGTTTTTTACTCAGCTATGAATTTAATTATTAATCTGAATCTAACTATGAAAATGGAACTTAAATCATCTCTTACAAATTTTATGTATATCACAAATCTTCGAAATTCCCCCTACTTTATATCCCTTTTTTTTAATATTTAATATTATGTAAATTTAAAATAATCATGTATTAATTGATTTATTCGTTTCATGTGTCAGTGTAATTTATTATAAAATAAATGTCTGTTATTGAAATGATTGAATTAATTTCTAATAATTTTATTATCACTTATAATAATTTCTAACAGATTAAATAAGATTGTCTCATTTAAAAGATATTTGTAATCTCATTACATCACAAATAACTGGATTTATATAAAATCTGTCTTCATTTTAATCTGAATCAAAATAATTTTAAAAAAATTGTTTAAAATTAAACTCTGGAGTAAAGTGATTAATATTTGAATTTTTTATTCTGAAAATAAATTAATAATACAATTCAATACAAAAATTCAGCTAAATTATTTTTTATTTAAATTATTATTGGACGCATGATAGAATTAATTAACATATAATTTTTTCTAATTTAACTATACTGTGTTAAATGCTTAAAAAAAAAGAGTTTTACTTGTATACTTAGTTTCCTACAAATAATTAAAAAATTTGATGCAAAGATCAAGTTACACGTGTCAGTGTGGTGGGCGCAATGGTGGGTCCGATTGGTTTATTTATTAATTATTAATAATAAAAAAACGATCATTTAATTAGTTTATTCTCGTCCCCAGCCAAACGCATATAACATAATGTAAGTACTATATAACATTAAGCATTTATGGCGGAAATTGCCAACAAAAGTTGTCTGAAACACACGTTTGAATTATTGACCTGAACCTAGACATTTATTTGGTGAGATTCACACTTCGAGATTGAAGACCAATATTTTTTTATATTTTATATTATATCTTATGTATATGATCATTCTAAATATTTTATATGAATTAAAAGTAATTAATGTAATTAGTAGTACTATCTCCAATTTTTTTTATAAAAAATAAATAATATTTTTTAAATTATAAGAAATATATCACTTTAAAAAATAT
>JAMLFT010008290.1:0-13846 GCA_026544285.1 Pachyrhizus erosus | reverse complement strand
CGTTATACTGTATTAAAAGTATTAGAAAAAACTGAATTAAAATTTCACAGTACAAATAAATACTAATTAATAAATTAAATTTTTTATTAAAATAAAATTTAAATATATGCCATTATAAAAACTACTATAATTCACTATTTTCAAAATTTTACCTTTTTTCTATGAGATTCTATATATAAAACAAATACCATGTTTATTAGTAATGGAGGGCGTAATGGACCTTTTGACTTTAATTTTCTATACTGCAGATAATTAGATTTAATGACAGCTTAAAAAGAATTGTTTTTTGGGTTCACTGAAAAGAGAAATTTCATTTTTAAGAAACATCAAAGGTTTTTAATGTTAAGAAATATAATATAAGATCCGGTGGATAAGGATTGGTAGATTTTATTTAATGCATAAAAATAGCTTAACCTTTTGGTGAGTAATTATTCTTTTTATTGAGTGACTATTTTAATTAATAACATTAATATAAAGGTCGGGAATAAATATTCACTTTGAATGTGGTAGAATCGGGATTATATGTTCATTTTAATCCTTGATACTATATGTAATAGAAATTTTAAGTTTTAACCTTTCACGTTATTAAAATTTTACTTTAATCCCCAATTTAAAAAAATATAAAATAAAGTTCATAACCTAGCTGGCATTTTCAAAAGTATGTATGAGAAAGAAGAAGGAAGATAGATGGTGCAACCATGGATGGAAGAGGAGATGGAAAATAAATGTGCAAAAAATATCGAAACTTGTAGTCGAAGAAAAAAAAGTTTTTTTTTTTAAATATTTTTACCCTTTTGAATAGAATCTAGTTCTCACTCTCCGAATAAATTTTGTATAGCATAATGATAATTTAAATACTTTACATTTCTTAGGATGACCTCTTCTTAGCTATTATTCTATTGTTTGTGTCTGGTTATTTTATTTTAATGGACATAAGTTTATTTTTTATGATATGTTATCCGTATTTCTCATCAATTATTAATTAAGTATCAACTGTCACAAAAAATATAATAATATAATTAAAAATATAAAAAATTGAATTATTGTTTCCATAAATATATATGACAAGTCATTTTAATAGTTGATAAGTTATTTTGATATATTTATAAGTTAGTTTGATTAAAACATTAGACTTGTCCGTTATAGAACTTATTTTTATAATTTTTAACTTATTTTCATGAATTTTAATTAATTTATGAAAATAAGTTAATCCATATTTGACATTAGTTAATTTTTAATTCTTTTATTACTTAAAAAAACTCATTTGATTTTGTTCAAAACATATACAAGTTTGATGTTAAGTGATATTTAAATCTTTTATGAAATATTAAATAATTTAGCAAAATAATTTTACCATTAAGTTGTTTGTTATTTTCTTAATTTTATGAAATAATGTTACTTGTCTTGAAATGAAAATTAAAGAGTATTGTTCAACGTAATTAATGAACTAATCATACTGGTTTAGAAAAATGCGTAGCTGAATTAAAGAAAAATCTTGTTAATTAGGATATTAGTTAAAAAAAATTAAAAATATTTTTATTAAAAATCAGATAAAAATACATTTAAATATTATTGAAAAACACAATTTTACGCGTCTGAAAGATAATATTGTGTCCAATTTGAATGTGGGTTTGTAACCAATGATAGAGATAGACTGAATGAATTCCATTCGACCGAAAATAGGTCCCTTCTCTCATCCAATTCACCCACACAAACAGTTATCGTCCAATAATACTTGCAGTCACCGGCTAAGTAAATATCTTTTTGTTGGCTTATTGCGTCTGCCAAAGCAAACAAAATGACAATACCATAATCAATTGTGCATGCCTTTGGCCATTCTATATTTTCATGCACTATGCAGAGGTTCTCTTCAAATAATAAATATATATATCTCAGTTGCCACTTTCCAATATATGGAAATAACTTCCTAATTCACTTCTAGTCAGTCTCTCCAATCCATTCAGGTGTACATCTACTCCATTATTTGAACTTCCATATATGCTTCACGTTATTGTAAAAGTCACACTAAATATGTCAGAGTGATTTCTAAGTAAAATATGTGTCACTTACTTAAAATACTAGCTAGCAGTCGTAATATTCATTTCTCGATCAGTTCTAGTGACATTGTCAGAAACTTGTAATTTTCAGCTTATATTTTGTTCTCTGCCCTCTGATTTTTTAAGTTTCTGTTCTCTAAAACAGGCACCATCATTTTCTTTATTAAGAATTTGGAACTGATTAGTGATTTGCATGGCAAGTTGAAATGAGCCAAAAGGGTTGTTATAGAAAGAAAGGTTGGTGTGATGTGAGTGGGAAAGTGGTGGTGGTCGCAGTTGATGCTACGAAAGAAGTTTCAAGGAGTGCCTTGGTGTGGGCTTTGACTAATGTTGCTCAACCGGGGGATTGTATTAAGCTGTTGGGTGTCATTCCTGCTTTCTGCTCAAGTATCTTTCATTATCACTTCATTATTTTCTTTCATTTCACTCTAATATCAAGAGTATACCTCCTTTCAGATTAATTTTACGTGAACACCACTATGGTACTTCAGAAAGACCAATGCACAATCCGTGTAAATACACGAGAACATACTAGTAATTTGTAAAAGAGTACATTTTAAAGATTAAGATAAAATTAAAGTTTAAGATATATTTATCTATTTGAGATAAAATTAGACTTTGAGATATTTATTTGTAATCAAATTCAGAATGACTATTCATAATTAAAAGGGAATTTAAATACTCTTTTTTCTCATACATAAAATTATTTGTCAAAGACTATTACTAAGATTCCTTTGGATCTAGACATTATTCTAAAACCCGTTCTGTTAGCACTTAGCAGTTATTGTGGTTGATTGTGTTTTATATGTTCAGACAACAGGATACAGGGCATCTCTAGACTTGCCACTGACTGTATCACTAGTCATTGGAGATCTCCTTTTGGAACCGTCTCGGATCAGAGAGAAGTTAGTATAAATTCCTGTTCCCAAATGGTGCTTCAAATTCATGAATTTTATGATCCAAAGAAGGTTAAAACATAACTTTTCAATAACTCCCAAATATGTCATGGGTTTTCCCTATGTTAACATTCAGCTTTTCTGACCTGTCAAATATTTAAATAGATAAAGATCCGAATAAAAATTCTTTCTGGTTCTTTAAGTGGAGCAGTGGCTGCTGAAGCCAAGAGAGCCCAATCAAGCTGGATAATATTAGATCAGTAAGAAATATACTAAACACTTGCTATATTTTCTCATGCAATCTATATATATATATGCTAGAGAAGTTGTTCTTTGTGAATGCAACTGCATAAATGTTGATGTTTACAGAAAATTGAAAAGTGAAAAGAAATACTGCATGGAGGAGCTGAATTGCAGTGTTGTAATCATAGAGCGATCTAGGCCAAACGTTCTGCGATTGAATTTGAACGGTTTAAGTTCAACAATTGTGGAGCAGAATGCATTTCCAAGAAACTTCAAAGGCAAGCCTGAACATGCTAGTAGTCTAAAACAAGGGACAAACATGACTGCAAGTGTCATTGGAACATCATCAACACCTGGGACTGGGACTTCACCATTTGATAATGATGAAGGACGAAGGAGAGGTTTTCCCTTTTCTCGAAAGGAGCTGAAAAATATGGAGGAAGGTGAATCCAATTCAGAGAGTGAAATTATTTTGAGTTTTTCATCCACTAGTTCATATTTTCAGCCATGGATTTCAAATGAAATTTGTGTTGATGACGAGGCTTTGGTTTCTCCCAGCGAAGTATTTGTTCAGAAATTGGATCATGATCCTATCTTAGGAGTGCATAATTGTAAACTTAATGTAAACTTAAGCAGAAGTGTCAGAGGAGCAATTCCACTGGCCCCACTGTGCTCTATTTGTCAGCATAAGACACCTTTGTTTGGGAACCCTCCAAGATGCTTTACATTTGCTGAGCTGCAACTTGTCACTGATGGATTTTCACAGGCAAATTTTTTGGCTGAAAGCGAGTTTGGTTTTGTACACCGTGGACTCCTACCTGATGGGCAGGTCGTTGCTATAAAGCAGTATAAGTTAGCTGATACTCGATGGGATGAAGAATTTTGGTCAGAAGTAGAGGTCTTCAGCTGTACACAACATCGTAATGTTGTGATGCTAACTGGCTTTTGTGTGGAGGATGGAAGAAAATTGCTGGTCTATGAATATATTTGCAATGGATCTCTATATTCTCATCTTCATGGTAAATATTTTGAAGTCAAATTATTCATTTGGTTCTTCTAATGGTCTCTAATTTAAGTTTTAATCTCTATTTGAAAAAACTACTATAGAAACTGTGGTGCTGATAAATTACTAAAAAAACCTGTTTAGAAATTAGAACTTACAATTTTTGGTAGACTAAAACTTAAAATGAGGGCAACTACAAGTAACAAGTGAATGGTTTGATTTATTTTAAACCTTGTAGATACTATTTTCTTTCTGTCCTTTTCAAGCTGTTGGCATACTGTATGTCTTACGACTTAAAGGTGCAATTATTTGACTAGTTAATAAGAAGATGCAAATTAAAATCGTATATATGGTAATTACAGGACAGAATCAGAATGTATTGAATTGGTCTGCACGTCAAAAAATTGCAGTAGGAGTAGCTCGTGGTTTGAGGTACCTTCATGAAGAATGTAGAGTGGGTTGTATTGTGCACCGGGACATAAGGCCTAGAAATATCTTCATTACTCACGACTTTGAGGCATTAGTACGTCTATTTATTCTTTAATTTGAGAATGTTGTATGTTTATGTTTTTATTTGTTTTTCCTACATCTAATTAGACATTTAGTTCGTGTGCTACATGCTTTTTCTGAAAGATTATTTATGTGAATATAATTTATAAATAAATAATCATGCAAAAGGTAATATTCATTCATAAAATGTCTCAACTAACAAATGCGACTAATGAAATTAGGTGGGAAACTTTGGCCTTGCCACGTGGCATACGAATGGAGAAATGGATGCGGAAAGCAGGGTGATAGGAAGACTTGGGTAGTACTATATGAAGCCAATTTCTTTATCATTATGTTTCCTGTAATTAGTTTTAGAAAGTGATGATGGAAACATTGCTGTTGCTCTTGCATGCATAGGTATTCGGCTCCAGAATATACTCTAAGTGGTCAAATAACTAAAAAAACTGATGTGTATTCCTTCGGAGTACTATTACTAGAGCTTGTTTCCGGACGGAAAGCTTTAGATAAAAGCAGGCCCAAAGGACAGCAATGCCTACATGAATGGGTAAGGTTTTACAATTCAGGAGTTTAATGTTATCCAATTTTATTACCACAGATAGGAGTTGAGCAATTACACTCTCAAACAAAAACAAAATCAGTTTAAATATATTTCATGTCTGCTTATGGTTCAAAAAATACTTGCATAGGCACGTCCATTAATATTGCTTGAGGGACATCAAATAGTAGATCCAAGCATAAGAAACTGCAGTATTGATCAGGAGGTTCATCGCATGTTGCAATGTTCCTTATTGTGCATCCAACAAGATCCACATTTACGGCCACCAATGCCTCAGGTTGTAAAGTTAAGTCTTATTTTATAATTATATGTTTATTGTCTTGGTATGCACCTAGTTCTAAACTTACCAAAAATAGATTGATATCTCTCTCAAGTAATCACTACACAAAAAGGTAATAGGTTTGATAGACTTCTTCTGAATTGAGAACTTATATCTGCACGCACAATTTGGTACGCTTTCCACACAAAATAAGTTGGACTAGTTTTTGACCATCCATCATATTTCTCACTTGTTGATTGTTTTGAGCGAACTTCCATGTAAATATTAAATATGAGCTGTGTGCATATAATGTTTGCGTGTGTATGTTTACCTAAATAATTAGAAAGACCAGTAATAATAGGTGGATATCATTTCATTCTAAACATCTTATTGAAACTTATTATTTTTTTCTTCTTATCATATCATTTAACATGTTATATTTATACTTTTCTCTTATCTTTCTTTTTCTTCTAGTAGTTAGTTTGGTTTTAAAAATGAATGAATAGAAAAGTAAATGAATAAAAAATAAATATTTTTTAAGTTATCATATAGGAGAGAAAATAAAAATAAAAATAAAAGTAGAAGATAAAAATATGTATACAAAATGGAATAAATATTCCAAATAAAACAAAAAGTGTATAAAATAAATGATAATTTGATATTTTAATTACACAAGCAACTTTCTCCCTTTTTCGGTTCAAAATGGATGGATGACAAAAATAAAAATAAAAAAATGGTGGGCACTGTTTGCTTTTCTCCTAAAACGATACTAAACAGTGGGAGGATTTGGTGTTTTTTTTTTCTCGCCCAGTAGTTCCCATTCTTCTCATTTAGTAGTTCCAAATAGTGTAGGTGTCATTTACAGTGGAAGTGTTTAGCAATTATTTTTGAAGTTAAATGTTGCTACAAAGAATCCAAAAACTAATGTCTTTAACTTCCACCCTTAATTAGTAAAATAAAATACGAAAACAAAGAGAAATAAAACAAATTGACTTTTACCTATTATTCTTTTTCTTAAGTAGTTCTTAAAGTAATAAAAGTATTTAAGTAATATATGATTCATGAAGTATTGAGTATGTATTTATCACTTTAGTCTCCCCGATTGATATATTTTAGTAAACTTTAAGAATCAATTTGAAGAATTTTTTTAATATTTAGAGGATTGTTTAACGTGATTATAGTACTATTAAAACTATTTAAGTAATTTATTTTATTTTAGAGATTATTTAAAAGAGAAAAAATATTTTAGGGTTGGAATTAATTATTTACTAAAACCCTATAGGATACGAAAGCATAGAAGAACAAAAAGTTAAAATCATTTATTTTTTTTATAACCACTTTAATTAAGGTAGAAATATTTGATAGAAGTAGGTATTGCATTGAGTGCTAAATTAATTGTGGTTGGGGTTTCTAGAGAAACTATTGTCATTTGTTACCGGGGCTCGTTCCTTTTTCTTAAAAAAAAAAAAAAAAAAAAAAAAAAAAAAAAAAACTCCAATTGTTCAATCTTGCTTTAATTCTTTATATTATTTATCCTACAGGTACTCCAGATGCTAGAAGGTTACGTTTCGATGTGATTGTCTATCACATTTACATTCCTCTGAACAGTAATGCAGATAAGGTCAGTTTAAGGGTATTTGAAACCCTAAGTAAAAATTTTATTTGGGTATTTAATAATGTAAATATATATTTAAAAAATTATTTAATTTTTTATTTTTATTATTTTTATGTTAAATTAACTACTAACTTTGTATAAGTCAATTTAAAATTAAATATTTTTTAATTCATAAAATATTTAAGTTATTTAATCATTTTTAGCATATTTGAATGTAAATATAAGATTTTATTAATTTTAATTTTAAAAAGAATTTTTCAGTTGAAACTACATTAAAACAAAGATATCAATAATATTTTATAAGTTATGTCCACAAGCATTTCGTAAAGAAATTACTCTTTTATATAAAAATTAATGTTTCAAGTGATGTTTTAACAACTTCCACAATTGATGTTATTTAGGTATAATTTATTTATGATATTATTTGGCTTTTTAATGCTTAATTTTGTTCCTCAATAACAAAAATTATCAATAATATTTTATAGTTATATTCGCAAGTGTTTTGAAAATAAATTACTTTTTTTTATATATAATTTAATGTTTCAAGTGTTGTTTCAATAATTTCCATAATTGGAGTTATTTAGGTGTAATTTATTACATTATTTGATTTTTTAATGCTTAATTTTGTAATTATAATATAAGTACGGGCTTAATTTATATATTTCTTTTAGAATATTATTTTACAAAATAAAAATAAAATTTAAGGCTAAATCTTGAATATTTGCTTTACAGGTTAAATCACGTTTCAAAATACTAAAGCATAAATACAAAAGGCTACAAGAATCAATAAAGATAAAGAAGAATTGAGAAAGTCTAAGGTCTAGCTTATGTCGTGATTTTGATGAATTAGTTCATGTTGTGGCATCCTGCCATGACACAATATTAAAATGATACTATAGTGTATGAATTCTTTAAGTTATGGCAAAATCCATGTATTACTTCATGTTATATCATGATCATAAGCATAAAGAAAAATCTAAAGGCTTTAAGTTCTATATAAATTCTTTTAAAAAATATGGGTTATGTTTAGACTTGAGAAGAGTTTTCACACACACCTAACACATTTAGACACATCAAGTAAGTTGCATTCCTCTATATGTAAATCCAAATACAAGTCGTTACAAGCAAAGAAGAAAGAGTTTTCATTGAGGATTTGCACCTATTAGAAAATCTCCTAAACTTTTTTTTTTTTTTACAGGATCCATGAGATCCCCTGTGGATATTGTGATATGAGGAATTTTATTTTTATTGTAATTTATAATTAGTGAATTTAGATTTGGTTATTCATATTGTTCTTAATATTTTTAGTTGTTTGACAATCAATCGAATTGATATGGAAAAGATCCAATTAAACTATAAATGGGAAACTGAGTTTTAGATCACAAACATAAATAATGCAAGTTTGATTTTATCTATCTAAATTATTGGATAAGTTAATTAGTCAGTAAGATATAAATATATCTTTTTCACTGTTTGCGCGCATAGTCAAGTTGGGTACCCAATCACAATGCTTGTAATTTGTGCTACAGTTCATTAAACGTACTGTTCTGGGCTACAAACATGGAATCAGTTCACCTAAACAAACTTAGAGTTCTTACTAACAAACTTCATCCATAATAAATAATTAACTCAAGGAATGTCACACATGGAGGAAGTGAATACATATACAACTATAATTTCTAAGAATTTTTTTTTTTTTTATTGATGTTTACGTGCTATTCAATTTCTTTTTCATTCATTTCCCAAATATTTTTCACTCAATTATTATTTTTTAAATATTATTATTGTTTAATTATACATTATTAGTAAGCTCATCCATACTCATACTTTACACTTTATTTATTACTTGTGTATCTTGTAGACTTGCAATATTAAGAAAAAATCTTGGCATGTTTTAATTTATAAATTTTTAATATCTTTCAAAGCTATTAGTTTTGAAAAAACCAAACCATTAATATATATAAAAAAAACCTCATGTTTTAAAAAATTTAAAGATTTTTAAAAAATTCTTTAAAATTTTCGCCTTTAAGTAATTTTAATTATTACCCTTGATTGTAATTAAAAACTATTTATAAATTTTATAAATATCACCTTTAAAATTAATAATATATTTAATTTATGTTAAAAATTTAAAACAACCAAACCCTACATTTGATTAAGAGGTCTGAAAAAAAAAAAGGAAAGCCAACTGAAAAAAAAAATCATCAAACAGGGTTTAGGTTGGATTAATTGCAAAATTGATACAATGGAAGGTCATATAACACTCCCACCGCGGCTTTTGTATTTAATTGCCTATTCATTCTTTAATCTTATTTTTAAGTATTGATAAGACCTCATCAAATATTAAAGTACTAATCTACATTGTTTTGGTTTATATTTTATGTTTTATATAATTGATCATTTTAATAATTATTACAAATAAAATCTGAATGATTATTAAAAGGATATGAAATTATCATTATTTATGATAAATATGACAATCAGTCTCAAATAATTATTCTATAATTATTTGAATTTAAAATTCTATTATTTATATATTTAAATTAATATTGATTTAACCTTCAAATATGGTGAATTTGACAAAGTTAATTCATTTTTAGGTAAAATACATACAAATATATTTTTTTTTTTATAAAACTTTGAATAACTATTAAGTTAAAATGAATTTAATATGAATTTCTAACTAATAAATATCAAAATAATTATAAAAAATGAAAATAATTATATAAAATTTTTTAATTGATGACAAATATTTATAAACATAAAATAAGATTCCTACAAAGTGTTCAAACATTAAATTAATTTTTAATAAGAAATTAAGGTTTTTACTTGTGTGAATAAATATTGATAAACCTGTATAACTATAAAGCCTTTGTACAAAACACCCAGATGAATAAGTCATTATAAAAAACTCTTTTTATTTATGAAAATTTTGTTTTGCCCTCCTTCCCTTCATTAAACACATGTCTACATGTTTATTATATTAAAATGGGACCTAAGTATTTGATGATCTAAGCAAATGATATCATTTCTCTCTTTTGATCCATTTCTTTCTCTATTTAAACATTCTCATATTTCCTCTCCTACAAGCAGAAATATTCATCTTTCACACACAACAAATTTATTTTCTCCTTCCAAGGCATAAAACACCATACTCTCATCATCATCATCATTTACCTCCAACCCTTGTCAAGCCAACAAACTTTCTTCCATCAAGGAGTCTTGAAGCAAGCAATTCCTTTTCTTTCTCCTTTCTTTGAGTTATTGATCAAGGTATGGAGAATGAGGATTTGGTTTCATTCTCACTTGTTACATGTTAGTGGTGATTGTTTTTCATACTAAAAGTTGTTCTTTTACTTTATTCTTGTTATGTTAAACTACGGTTGAATATTTGTTATGTAAAATTGATTTGTTTTCATTTAGATGTCTAATTATTAAAGGGAAATTTTGCATAAATTTCATCATGAATTATGAACCAATATTAGATCTACCATTGATGTGAGTTTCACTTTGTTTTTTAAAACTAAATTGTTGTCTTTCAAATTTTTCAGCCCAATAGATTAAATTATTTTTCATTAATTAACCAAAACTCTTAAAATTATGAGACCAATTTCTATAGTTCCATATGAATGTTGAGTACAACATATAAAATTTGTAAAGAATTACAAAAATGTTTATTTAAGAAAGATTGCTCTTTTCTAAACCTACGCGAAACTAACATTTGGACAAACCAATGGAAAGGAGCAAAATTTTTTTATTGTGTTTGAGTTTTTCCATGATCTAAATTTTTTGCTAACGTTTATATATGTCTTGGTGATCTACCATAAAAATTACATAAGAAAATAAGTTCATTTGTACTCTCATATTGAGTTCTTTATATATAATATTTTTATATCTTAATTCTATTTTTACAAATGACACATATAAATACATCGCTTTTATTATTTCATCATTTTTAAATAAACTTTATAAACATTATATTTAATAAAAAATTACGCATATTTATACAATAAGAAATAAAATGAATTAAGTAAACAAGAATTAGATTAATGTAACTAGGTGTTATAAGTCAAATGAAGAAATTTAGATTCAATTCAAGGTTTTGAAATAAGGCTTAAGCTAAATAAAAATTGAATTTCTATAAGTGTTTTTCATGCTAAGTCCAAATTGAACAATGATTGGATTAGACTAATAAAATTAATATGAGCTTAAAATTTAAAATATAGTTCTTATATATTAACAAATAAACTTAAGTTGATAGCAAACTCAACATGTGTTAAACCAAAAAGATGAGATTTAATTCAAGTTTCTAAATTAAGGTATAAGTCCAACATCTCACCAAGTGAATTTGAGTCAGGTTAATCACAACTTAATGTGTGTTATGAATTACATCAATTTAAGCTTCTAAACGAGACTCGAGTTTAGTCATTATGAGTTTGGGTTAAAATATGTGTTATTTTACTTACATTCAAAATCTAAATTCAAAGTCTTATATAATTTAAACTAGGACAATTACAAGCTTGATATAAATTGAACTGAGCTAAAAATTTATAGTCATTTTGAATCTTTAAATTGAGGCTCAAATAAAAATAAAAAATTGATTTATAGACTTATTATGACCTACTAAAAAGGTCCATATTTAATTTATGTTAAAATTTTAAAATTTAAATCTTATATTTCACCAACCCATATTTGATCATACATAACAAAAACTAAATAAGAAACATAAAAGATTAAAATAAATGAAGAAAAAAGATTAAAAAAAATGTCAACAAAGACAATAATTTAAAAAAAATTAAAACTAAAATTAGAAAAACTTTTTTTCTATTTTCAAAGATGATAAAATAGTTTTGAAACTAAAAGCCATTTTAATCAAGATAGATTTTGTTTTTATATTTAAGTTTAAAAATAAAAAAATTAAAAACTTACAGCTACTTCAATAACTTATTAGAATAACCAAATAGAGTGCATAACAAATAATTAATATTTTAGTCTAAATATAAATAAATAAAATTTGGGGTACGTGTTCTGATGGTGAAAACCAAAGGAAACGAAAGATGTTGCGGTTCCTGGAAGTAGGCATTCGCAGCAACTTTTCCTTTTCTTCTGCGCTGCAAATCCGAAGTTTGCTCCATCAGCCACGTTCCTTCTCTCGTATGTTCCTTATTCATGCAAATATCTCGCTGCTTGTATCGACCATCAAACGCTAAATATTTCTCTCTCTCTCTCTCTTTAATTTTTGGATTTAATGCTTTGACTGTGAGTTGTTTGTGTGAGCTGGTAGATGCTGCAGAGGGAGAGGGAGAGAGGGTTAACACTTTCACAACTAGAAAACCAAGCTTTATCCACCCCACTGCTGTTGTTCACCCAAATGCCGTCATTGGCCAGGTACTTACTTCGTCGTTACTCTTTCTCTGTTTTTAACCCAATGGTGCCTATTTTTTCTTGCTTTAACCAAAGTTTGATCCTTTTGCTCCGAATTGTTATTGGGTACCTGAAATGGTATTCCTTTGGATTTGGGTATCCCAGTTAGCTTTTATGTGATGTCAACTGAGAAACATAGCTGTCCATGTTGTGCCCTATTATTTCTTAGCCTTTGTGTTGAATGTAGTTTTGTGTTGGGGCTCTGACTTTGTCGCTGCTCGTTCCGTTCAGCACTACTTTTGTGCTATTGGTCCTATGCCTAAGTTTAATGGTCCGTTAATTTGTAGGAAAGTAATTTTAAACTTCCTTGATCAGTAACATTTGTGTTGACCAATGTTTTAAAAAAGGGTCCTCATTTTGGCTGCAATCTCAGGGTTTTTGGAGTCTCTGCAACTGCAATTGCAGCCACATTGGCTAAAGTAACTTCTGTTTTGAACCCTTAGAAACCAGGGGACGGGGGGATGAAGCATGTAGTGATGTAGAGCTTGGTGTCTGTTCTCCACAGTTAATGTGTACTTCAAATATCAATATGTATTGCACTTTATATCTTATACTTTGCAATGCTAAGATACAGTCTTCACATATCAATGCAGATTGTCATGTGGAGTGAATAATGTTGTATATTCATCAACCATAGTTTCACTACTTTTGTCTCCTGCTTTTATGCTTAGGGTGTTTCGATTGGCCCCTTTTGTTCTGTTAGCTCCTCTGCAAAGCTGGGGAGTGGTTGTCAACTATATCCTGGAAGCCATGTTTTTGGAAGTACAGAGTTGGGGGACAATTGCACGTTGATGACGTGAGTTCAAAGTTCAGACTTAAGATCACTGTTTTCACTTTTCTCACAAGATTCTACTCTGCTGAATAGTATTTGTTTTGAACCATTATATGATAGTGGTGCTGTTGTTGGTGATGATTATCCTGGATGTACAGTCATTGGAAGCAATAACACAATAGGGTATCATGCTGTGATTGGTGTCAAATGTCAAGACATGAAATACAAGGTATGCTTCACATTAACTGGTTGAGGTTTTTAATTTTTTTAATATCATGGTTTTTGCATTGACATTTCTAACTGTTGTCAATGTACCCAAGTTGTTCCATAGACTGATTAATGAATTAGTAATCACACTGTCATTGTTTATTGTATTATAGATATTAGTATTAACATTTTCTTTAGTCAGGAAGAAAAAATATTGGGGCAAGCGGGGGGGGGGGGGGGGGGGGGGAGGTTATTTTAAAAATTCAAAAAAAAACGTAAAAAAAAAGAAACTTTAAAACTTCTT